>JANHGB010001538.1:21572-34405 GCA_026283785.1 Coracopsis vasa | reverse complement strand
CAACGACAATACCTCCCAGCACTTATGTCCCTTCCATACTTCCCACCTGGAAGAAAACTATATGGGAATCTTTGCATGTAATCATCCTCACTGCATCTAACCCAGCTGCAAATGAGGTGGCACAGTGTTAATGCTGCTTGAGTCAACCCTACTCTTACATTTCTTCTGGGACAATTTAGTTTCCTGGGAATCATTACCCTAAGAAAATCTTGGCACAATCACCATATCTTGGGAGAGAAACTTACTACTCTGGACTGTTCTTCCTCTCCCGCAGGCTTGCCACGCTAGACCTGACTGAACAGCCACTGCCATACCAATCCCCTGATTGCACAGCCTCAGATCTCACAGAGAATCCACTGTGCTCTAGCAAAGGAGCCAAAGCAAGGATGTGTTGAAGAGAGCACTACTCAAAACAACGATGATGAGACTGAAGCTGAGGATCATCTCCAGGTGGACTCAGGTGACTTATTCCCATGAATTCCCCCTGGAATCAAACACTAGGTCATTTTTGTTCTGGATATGTATAGGTACATTATTGCAGGAGCTCAGAAAAAACACATTTAAAGAAAACAAAAAGAAGTTAGCCCTCACCTTTGGGAGTAGCAGCGCCGTTGCCGGAAGCTAACTCCACCGCCACAGCTCCGACTGCACTTGCCCCATTCACCCCAGCTCCCCCAGACATCAATCTGCCGTTTCATCCGGTGTCTCTGTAAATAAACGCCACAGACATAGCAAACAGGGATGGCAACACAGGAAAAAAACCATGAAAATGAAGCAGAACTCCTATGTGTTCTCTTGCTGGGCTGTATTCCTCGTATGAAAAGTGGCAGAGAATACTACATCAGAAATGTCAAGCCTCAAATATTTCAAGAGTATTGGCTTCCTGAAGCTATATAGCACATCCAGCTTTTTAATCTTCCTTAAACTGTTACCGTTTGTCTATTCATAGAATCTCAGCACTTCTGAATAACCACCTGAACAAGGATAACATCTACCTCCAAGCAAGGCAGCAAAGGCAAATGTAATACTTCAGGGACTACGAACGCTGCCACTCCACACCAGATCAATGGAGCCACTTACTCCCAAATCCTTGGCTCCAAGATAGATATTTAAGTAAAGAAAGCAGTAAAGAACCCCTCCGGAACATGTGTAGTCTAATTCCCTTCCATGTGCACAGCATCCCACCAGACCTACATAACCAAACCGTAGATTTAGGTGCCAATCCATCCTCTAGTTTCACACAGCTCCTTTTGACTTGCACACAGCATCCCTTGTTCCCATCCTCTGTTTCCCTGTTTGTGCTCTGTTTCCATTCTTTCCTGTTGTCCCTCATGCATCCTCATGTAAACTATTCCCTGATTCTCACTCAGCTAGTAAATGGGTTTTCCGCTGGAGTGGAGGAACAGCCTAGAAATGTAGAATTTCACCAGAGCAGGGATATTAAACCACCCAGGTCACTTTCCAAGGCCTACAGAAAAGGCACATGCTCCTCACTTTAAAAGCATAATTTTCACTTCAGTTAACTGATAACTGCTTTTACATAACACATCCAGGTCTCTCCTAGAAACAGGAGCTAGCCTAATACATTATCCGGTGAATCCAACTCAGGAAAGATGCACGAGTTAATCCTCCCTTGTAACTTAAACAGTTTTTGTAATTTTCTACATAGTCCCTGCCTGATTGTACGCTCCCAAGTTACAGTCTTGTTTCTCCCTTTCACAGAATTATTTCCTGCTGCTGGCAGAACAACAGTCGGAGATATTAGATAATCATATTTATGCACTTATTACCAAATTATCCACAACTACTTAGCTGCTGAGTCATCCCAAATTCTTCCTGATTACTATCTATATCGCTCTAATGTAAAACACTTTCATCCTAGCCCATGCTATTTAATTTGCTTCACAAAAGTTTTGTGCAATTCTTTCTAATACCTCTGCAATCAAAATCCTTCAGGACAAGTTTTCTGGTTCAGACAAACTCTGTTTGCCTTCACCTTGCTCACACAATGGCACTACCCATGTCACAGCCACTTCTACATACCTTCCCTCTGCCAAGTCAACATCTCCCTGACTCCTTGCCAAACCCTTCTCTCATTCTTCCATTCCAAATATTGAGCTCAGTGTTTGTTTGCTTCATTCTCACTTGCCTTTCTGGAAGAAATCCCATGAACAGTGTTTCAGCTTTCAGCAAGGCATCTTATTTTCCCAAGTTTTGATTTCAATCACCTAATTCCTCCCCCTGTAATCCCTCCTGTCTTACTCTCAAAAGAATGAAACATGCTACCACTCTATTTCTCTGCAGTCTTATTCCTCTGTATCAACTGACTGATTTAGGATCAGTATTAGCTCACCCTGGAAACAAGGGACCTTTCAGTCAGCATAAGGAAGAAGAAAACATGTAGATAAAAATCCAAAGGAAGAGCATTTGAAAGTCAGATTACTGGAAGGCAATTAGGATAGAAAGCCCTTCCCTGACACACACACCAACCTGATAAATATCCCAATATCCCTCCTACAGAAGTAGCATTCTTTATTCCTCCTATAGAGAGTAAATCTGCAGGGACTCTTTGTTGTAAGGCTTATGCATCTGCAGAGTGCAGGAACAATCATTTTCTCAGTATCACTCCATTTATGTATACCTGAAAAGGAGCATCAGCCAGAACAATCCTCCCAAGGTCTTCTAATGTTAGAGAAACATTTTAATAGGGGCCCAACTCTCACATTCAGAAATCTGTGCAGTGTCCTCATTATTCAGAGCTGCATGCATGTGTATATGGGCAAATACAAAGCTGCATATTTATAGCAAATAAGAAATCTATTTTTACATCATCTGATAACAGCATGCTTTTAGGTGCTGTCAGCTAGTTTCTGTTCCAAAAGCCTCTTTCTGTTCTCTTCAGACTCTGGAATGCTTTTATCTGTTGTCAGCCAAGACAGCTAAATCCTGGTCCCTCCTGGACTGCAGAACTGAAAATTTACAAATTTCATCACTGTTACCAATCCATTTGTTTCCATCCCTCCCTCACTTCAGCCTAACATGCCTACAAGAACACAATTCCCTTATCTGCATTAAGTATATATTTAAATGTTTCAGGAAAAGACAGAAAATGCATGCAACCATTTTAGTTGACTTCTAAAAACTCCAGAAAGGACTGTCACTTACTGCCCAACTGCTCTGTTTAGTTTTGTTGCCTGCTAAGACAACAGAAATACACACATATTGATGGTGCAAGTGACCCCGGCACCACATGCTGTCAGCACTCATTGCTCTCCCCTCTTCTTCCTCCTCCTCCCCACCCCCTGCTCCTGGAGGGATGGGAAGAAGAATCAAAAGAGTGTAACTCCCACAGGTTGAGATAAGAACAGTCCAGTAACTAAGGTATAACACAAATCACTGCTGCTGCCACCAATAATAATAAGGGAAGTAACAAGGGGAGAGAATATAAAACTAAAAGGGAAAAGGGAAAAGAAAACAATAAACACAAGTGATGCGTAATACAACTGCTCACCACCTGCTGACCGATACCCAGCATGACTTGAGCAGTGACCTGGGCCTTCTGGGTGACTCCCCCAGTTTCTATACTGGGCATGACATGCTGTGGTACGGAATACCCCTTTGGCTAGTTTGGGTCAGATGTCCTACCTCTGCTTCCTCCTGATTTCCCGTGCCCCTCCTCACTGGCAGAGCATGAGAAACTGAAAAGTCCTTGATCAGGATAACCAATACTTAGCAACAACTAAAAACATTAGTGTGTTATCAGTGTTGTTCTCAGACTAAAGCCAAAAACACAGCACTGCACCAGCTATTGAGAAGAAGAAAAATGACTGTTACAGCCAAACCCAGGATAGGCAGTGATTTCATTTTTATGAACACTGCACTGCTTTCATCAGTTCCTAGACAGATGCATTGCTGATATAGTTGCAGCATCTGCTGTTATCAAGCCAATTGTATTTGATAAAACCAGCAAGTAAAAAAAGCTATGCCTCTGAGTAAGTAGAGCTCCAGACTTTGTCTTCAAGACAATTCTAGTATGCATTAGACACAAACAAAAGAACTCTGGAAAAGGATAATATATACAATGTAATATTTATTTCTGTATATGAAACATGCACTGGAAGAAGAGTTATGAATGAGACTCGGCTCAGATAGAAAACATTGGCAGTACATAGGAACACTTCAGAAAGGGCCCTTGAAAGACTTCTCAGCCAGTCTGATGAGACGGATAGGAAACTATGCATGGGAAGAGGACTGTGCTCCCCAGATGTATGCATTGCAGACATGCAGTGACCCAGACAGTTAATAGAACCAAAATGTAGACTAGTAATTCAGCATGAATAATTTCCCAGCGCCTTGTTGAGACTCAAAGGCAGCTCAAATACTAGCAAGCTATCAAAGCAAACATCAATATACTATGCAGTCCAAAGTGAGCTGTGAAGGTCCAAACAACCTAAATGCCAGCCAGGTTCTTACCCATAGTATTTCCCTTACTCCTTGGGCACCTTTGAGGGCCTAGAGACAGCCAGACTGAATTATTCTGTGATTCTTTGTGCTGCCTTTCCAGTCTGACAAGCAGCAACAAAACTTCACGTTACATCACTCCAACAATCGCTGCTCAAAGCACGTGATTACCAATATCCATGCCATGCCAGAGAAGTTTTGGACATGACTAATACTTGCTTTTAGCACACCAGGTCACATAGCTTTGGTCCATAGAGCTGCAATTGAAGTACCTTTTTGGTCATGGCAAAGTTATTACTGTGGCTTCTTGAGCTGTGTCACACGGTTACTAGGCTCCATTCAGACCTGAATCAAATCTCTTCACCAACACTGAGAATATGGTGGGAAACACTGGAAGTTGACCACAACACACAGTACAATTGCTGTCCACTGAAAACAAATATTGCTGTCAATGATAAAATGAGTGACGTGGTATTACTGTTACTTTAGGCAGTCAAAAATCAGACTCTCTCTTCTCTCTTTAACCTTAGTATTTCTGAAGTGACCCTACATCCTTTTTTTAAATAAATATCTACTTTCTGGAGTTTATAGTTTCTGAAATAATGTTTATTTTGACAGACCCCTGGACTATAGCCCAACTGATGAAACACGTATGAAAGAAGGGTGAAAACCAAACACTTTACAAAAGAAAGTTATCACCACAGTCATTTATTCCATAATGGTTTCGTTGCCAAAGTCTTAGCAAGAAGTGTCCAGTGAAAAACACAGCTTTGCTAAGTTTGGATAATAATTGCTTAGAGAAAAGTTAATAAGGGAAGGGGAGATAGAACCAAAACTGTTATTGTGCCCTGAGGGCTGCTCCCTGTGGGCTGGGAACCAGTAGCAGGGGACTCTCCTGAGGCAGCGCAAGGGAGGGCATGGCCCCAGCCCTGGGAATTGGGCACCTCAAACTGAAGCCAGGCTGGGATGTGGGCTGCAGGTGAGCCTGGCTCCTCAGGGCCCATTGCCAGGATGGGCAGGGCTATGCAGAGCCCCACTGCAGCACCACTGGGGCAGGAGCTGACAGCCCTGGGGGGCTGCAATTGGGTCCCAGGCTGTGGGGAGCCCAGTCAGGGATAGTAAAGCCCAGTGGTGTCCTCAAGGTCCTGACAAAAACAACACACATTATATATATATATATATATCTATCTCCTTGCCCCATGCTGCTTTTCAGGATGTGAAGCATTTCTTCTTCTTTCTATACCCAGTACTATAATGATGACCACCTATAATGGTTCCACCTATCTTAGCCCTGCAAGACACGTGGCATTCAAAACTCACGCTTAATTGAAAGTGAGCTGAAAAAATTCAGTTTCTTTCACATGTTTATAATGTCAATATATGGTACTATTTCAATAGATGCATTTTCAGGATAAATCCATCTGCAACTGGCAATGCTATTAGCCAAAAATGCAACAAAAATTAAGCAAATAAATCAGAACCACATCAGCAAGGCATGTTTTTAATAATCCCATTGATCTTGGCTCAGACACAGCAGGCTTGAAAAGAGCTTTGAGGGTGAAGAATGCCAAGTACCATTTTTATGAATAATGAATAAGCAATCAAAGAACTGCATTTGAGCAAAACTAGAAAAACAAGAATGAAAGTGAACAAGATGGTGACAACAGGAAGTGAAATACAAAAGGGTACAGAAGAGGAGAGTATTGTATTAAGACAAACTGCTTCACAAAGAGTAGGAAAAAATACAAGGCTCCATAAGTTTTAATGGCTTGTGGTTTATACTCGCTGTGTATATCTCCTTTCATTCCCCTCTACCACCCTAGCCATGGCTTTTCAGCACATCCACTCTAACAAACCCACTAAAATCCATCAGTTCCCCCACATCTTCATCTCCTCAAAACACTTCAGGGTCTCCCTACACCATTTAACCATTCTTCTTATTGTTCCCAACTGTTTTCCATGTTCCCTGTGTTCACATCCCCAACACTCCTCACTCTTGTACCTCGTCATGGGACTGTCCCATCATACACATGGCTCCTTCCACATCCCCTGCTCTCCTGTCGGCTGTGCAGGGCATGGTGCATGCCTCATTCACTGCAGAACCAGGTACATGTTGGATTGCTGGCTAGTGTGCAGAGCAGTTAATAGCTACTCTTTAGAAATGAAAAGCCTTCCAGAAAATCTGGGTGGCCTGGAGCTGGCTAGGGTATAAAAAGAGCTGTCTAAAAAGATACAGCCATTGCAGAGAAGTCAAATTAATTCTTGGAATCCTTGTGGAAGGAATTGGGGACATTCAGAAAACTCCACAAAGAGAAGGACTGTGAGAAAACTTTATGACCCCAAACTTATTTGGAAAAGTGGACAAAACACACAGTATGAAGTCATCAGAAGTTGTTTATCCAAGGGGCCTAACAGGAACTCGAGGGTGAAATGGATAAACTGTTTCATACTAGCAGACAACACACTCAGCTAAAAGCACTTTGGCATCTGATTATTGGAAAGTGGAAAATCTGACACCAGTTTACCAAAGGATCCCAGAGGAAACCAAGGAACCGTATACCCACATATTGTAAAACTGATGTCTACTGATAAATTAATAGAAATGATAATTAAGAACAGAATTAGCTGGCACCTGCATAAACACGGTCTATTTGGGAAAAAGTCAACAAGGCTTTTTTAAAGGGAAATCTTTCTAAGACTATTACAGTTCTTTGAAAGATTCACAAACATGTCAGCAGGGGCAGCCTGTCAGATAGACTGAGACTGCCAAAAAACTTCCAACAAAATCCTTCACCTAAAGCTTTGAAGGAAGCTAAGCAGGCAGAATAAAAGTCCTTGCATGGCTGATGAGCAGGTGGCCCAAAGACAAAGGTAGGACTGAAATCTCCATCCACTGCAAGAACTGATGTTTAGCAGCAGAATTCTGTAAGGAACCTTAACCGCTCAACACACTTAAAAGTTATGGCAAAACCACAGAAGTAACATAGGCAACTGATTAGGGTAATTCAAAGTAATGAAGGACACCACAGAACCAGAGACAAGAACTATGGAAGGACAATATAGTGTGACTTGGCACTACAATGACAGTTGTGATTTTATGTAGGCAACTTAAGTGATGCAGAGGAGAAAACAAATAAAATTGTTACATATGAGCTGGTCTTTATAACTCAAGTGCAGGATCTTGGTCTTATGATGGAAATCCTGTGATGATAAAAGTCTACATGGCTTTGAAACACTAACCAAATTCAGGGAAGAGAAACAGAGATGTCTCCAGCTCAAAGGGTTCATAAACTACAAATGACTGGAGACTGGAAGCATATTGGGGAAAATTGTACTTACCTACCAAATCTTTTATAACTTTTTCTAGACGTGTGTTTGTGTCTAGACAGTATAGAGGGCAAAATGAACTGTACAGTACATTACTACCCAGTACAGTCATTCTTGTGCACTTTTTCTACCTTTTCTTCAATATGAACATTAATAAAATCTCCTCCTCTTTCTCCCTCTTCACAGTAATTTTCACTGTTTCTGTATGACCTTAGGTCTTTCTGCACCTTCCACCCTTTCTGGCAGATCTGGTTAAGAGGTTTAGAAGTTTAGCCAATAGATGAACAGTGTTTAAACAATAACAATGTTCATTTCTTTAGAAGACATTAAACTCAGCATTTTTATCTAGAAATGCAGACCCATAGGAAGCAATATTGCCCAGATTAAATGTATTTGAATATGATTTTCAGCCAAGCCTCAGACCAGCCTTTACTTTAAGCACACCTGCAGTACAATCTAGGTGCAAATGTAAGTACTGGACATGATCTAACTATTAGCTAATGCTTACAGATAATAAAAGATTACATAAAACTCTTTCCCTGATCAGCAGCTTTTCCTTGAAATAATCTCACGATACAGGCAAATACGACATTTCCAATCTGGAAGGAAGGAAGGAATTCCAGGTGCAAAGATGTGGGTAATAATCTCAGCTGCTATTAAAGTCTCAGCCCTGTCAACATTTCTGGCCTTATTCTGATTGTTGCTTTCCCTAGCCTAACAATCAATAAAGTAAAAACAAGTTCAGTTACTCCACTCCAAACATAAAAGTGATGAAAAACAGTAGGCATCAATCTACACCCTTTAATTACAAGCAGACCTGAATCCCTGAAGACCCATCTTCTCCATCCTTGTGTAAGCCCGCAGTTCACAGGTTTATAGCTGTACTCCCATTAGCACTGTCAGTCTGTGTGTTTACAAGTTCATGCTTTCTTTTTTCTGGGACAGAATTTGTCCAGGTAGCAATCATTGTCTGCATCGGTGCACAGGATGGATCTAAGAGGTAAACAGCTCATTCTGGAATAAACAGTGCCTTTTTCACTGTTTTTAGTTTTACCACCACCCTCTTCTTGCTGGGGTGTACACTATTCATTACTGGAGGTGACCCAACTTTCTGCCTATGTGCTGCTAAACTGGCAGCTCATTTCATACCAAAATCAAAACAATTGCTGCTCTCTCAGCTGCAAGGCTGCTCTGTAACTTTAGCACAGTTAAAGTGACAGAGCCTCAATTTCTTAGAGATATGCTACCATACAATTAAAGGAAGTGTTTCTCATTCAGCATGGGGACATGCAGCATGCTATCTGACAATCGCTTATACCTCTGCCACCAGGAATTACAAAAGAACAGCATAGGGAAGGGACCTTTTTAGCGCTGTGCTACATGGATTAAAATGATTTTTCAATAAGCCTGCCATCTCAGTAAAGCCCTAAAGGAATGGAGAATGGTGTAGAACACCAAGCAATTCTCCAACTTATTTTCTCACCATGCAGTATTCCCTGCCTCAGCTTTTAGTCTCACCTCTCCTTTCCTTCCTTCCACCCACCACATAAGTACAATATTTGCATGTATAGCAGCAGGGCTACAACTCCCTCTCTGCAGCAGTGAAACAGAGACATGCAGGCATTGCTTTTTCAGAACTGTCCCACCTTTGGGAGTTCAGGCAGTTTCACTGCTCTTTTGGTGCATAGCCTGACCTAGCACAGACCTGTGTGCCATCACTACTATCAGTCCTGCCAGCTCCAGCTCTCACAATCTAACCATCTCTTGCTATAGTTCAGCCTGCTTGCATTAGCATCTGGCAAGGAATGGCCCATGTGAAACCAAAACCATTACTCTATTCGCTCACAGAAGAGAATTACCACAGCAAAGTGTCTCAGTGCTGCTGGATCTTCCTGCTTCCTCATGGCTTGACAGATCCGGCATATCAGGGACACAGAAATTAAGTGGTGGCCAAGGAAAACCTTCTCCTTCCATTCAGCATGGCTTCAAGAGGATCTACTGACTGCATGCAAGTCACAGAGTCTAACGCTAGAGAGGAATGCTGGCCTTCACAGCTTCAGGGTGTTTCAGTCATTTCCCTTCCAAAACATCACCAGGTTGGAAATAGGCAGGTGAATAGGTGGACTGAATGTAGTGTGCTCCATTTCTGGTTCTTTTGGCATACAGCACCACCTTCTATTAGGTATGAGATAGCAAGATCTCATTTAAGCATATTTCCATCTGTAACATATGATGTCTGTGATGACTAACAAACTCTGCTTGATTTCTGGCCTCTCATCCCTGCTTTTCAAAGAAGGCCTAAAAAGCATTTGCAAATGCTGAATCTGGGTACAGAGAAATTCATAATCGTACTAGAGATTAAAAGTTTTGGACTCATTAATTTTAATGGCTATTTATAATTCCTCACTACTTCCACAAAACACTTACTCCAGGTGATAATTACCTCTTTTTTCCTCTCCTTTCTGTTCCTTTACACCTAACACACATATTGCATCTTCCTTTGCTAACACTTCCACTCAGCAGGTCACCTTTGCCTCAGACGTCCAACTCACTAATATAATTGAAGTTAAACTCAGAAAAACTGTTCTCAAGCTGCACTGAGAAAGATCCTACTTCTCTCTCAGAAAGGAAGAGGAATCCCAGTTCCTAATAGCTGTGCTCTTTTTCAGACAATATCAAATTAGCTTAACATAAATGTTACCTCCCCCAGTAAAGCTAAACCATGACTTACGCCACTGTGACCAAAGAAAGGAGAAAATCAGATAACCAAAGATTCATTCTTCTTACTTCAAGTGATAGCTCTCCATAGCTTTGCAGATAACATCCCTTGAGCCAAAGGTACTACCAGCATTTTGTTGTTTAATTGCCATGTTATTAGACTTTTCATAACATACTGCAGTAGGCCTGATGACTTGAACATATTATCTCTTTCAGGAATACTTTCTACAAAACGCTTGAGTTACAGATGTTGACAACCGTTAACACAAGTATCTCTAATTTTTGTAACAGTGATCAGAAGAGCTTCTACTTACTGAAAATGCAGAAGGTGGCATCATTGTTAGCATGAGCAGAAGGAACAAGCTCTTCATCTCTGCCTGTGGGAACAGAAAGATTATTGATCAGAGTTGATTGCTTCTTCGCTGCTTGTACGCAGAAAAGCTATGATAACATACAGCAAAAGTGAAGGCAGAATAGTTTTGTCACTACACTCCCTGGATAGATGAAGGCAACTGCAACAGTGAAATTACCCTGCAGAGAAAGCCAGACTGTAATTACTGAGTGCAAATATTTTTCTGAACTTTCCTCTGGTATTATGAGAACACCATCCCCAGGCACAGTGGAAGCTGCATGCTGTTGCATGTCTGCCCTCCCACCCTTTTACTTACACACATGATAAAACACTTGAAGATTGCAATGACTTCAACCAATCCAAGGTAAGAAATTCCACAGTTAAAATTTCTGTACCCTATATTCATCCTGGGTGACTTGGTGAAATTTCATGTCTGCCTGTGTGTGATCCTGCTTGTTTAAAATCCTATGGTTAATCACACACAGCTGTAGCTAGATTCAAACATCAGTAGCTGTATCCCTTTCACAGAGCTAGAAAGGAGATCAGGCCATACAGACTGGTGTGGCAGCATACAGCAGGATGCAATAGTTTCTAAAAATCAGGGCATTATGCACATTTGGAGCCACAATACTTCATTGGTGCATTGCCTGTTTTTACTTTACCCTTCCTGAGTTGCAGCAACCAAGCCCATGCCAACCGCCACTAACATTTACAGCTGTGACCATGGACACTTCAGCCACAACAGACTGCCTGTTTTTCAAGACCATTTTCTCATGACCTCATGACCAGTTGATTAAGCCCAGAAAGCAGAGATAGACTAGATATTCCCAGGTTATTTAACCTAGTCTAAGATGCTTTCTAACTTGGGAAAGGAAAGGGAAGAGGAAAGATGGAGAAATCTTCCTTTCATGGTGCATTAACGCATCAAAAAACATTTATATCATCAGTCATTGTATCATCTGTTTTAATATTGAAACTTCTCATATAGCTCCTTTAGCCTGTGAGCTCCTTCAGCTCCTGGCCTATTAAATTCAGATAAAATATAGAATGTGTATAAAGTCATTGTTTCATGAGAATATCAAATCAGAAACAAAATACACCCAAAATGAAACCTGCTTGATCAAGCATTTGCATATTTCAGGTTACTTTATGATGTGCAATCATTTTTCTCACAGTGCTAGGTCTCACTGGATCACAGCTCATTACAGCTCCCTAAGTCCATATATACCATGGGTTTTGACACTGAACTTTCACAGTGCTGGGGATAAAAAGCTTGTTCTTCAACATTTTTCTTTCAGATGTAAAAATTACTAAGTGCTGAAAATCCAGTCACACCAAATTCTGTGTGCAAAACAGCAATGAACAGGAAAAATGTAATTGGGAAAACAAGCACTGATAAGGGTCTCTCCTATATACTCAGGGACAGTATCAAAGCCACGAGACGTCACGGTTTTGTTGCTTGCTTGTATTTTTGTGCTGCTGCAATTGCATGGGAATTGCTGTCATATGTCCCAAATTTAGCTTTCAAATGTTTAGACCATCCAGCCCTATTAAACTAGTCAACAGATTCCAGGAAGGATGGTCGGAAGGAAGAACAGGGCCTTCCGTATCCTATTAAATCCTCCATTGCAAATAAACCCTCTGCCTGATTCTCTGAGCTCTAAAAAACTTGTTATTTTAAAAGCTTTCTCTAATGTAGCATTCAGCATTGATCCCTTTTGCTTTCCTTTTAGCCACAAACAACACAGATGGGACTGGGGAATCTGTCTGAAACCTTCAAAAAAAGGTCAAGTTCTGTTTCCGGATTTAACAGCTTTCACTCCTTGTAGCACCTGGGATACAGCAGCATATGTTTATTCTGCTTGTTTGCCATTCTCCTCACTGAAGGCTGGGTATGCGGGGGAAGGAATGAAAAGGACAGTGTCTTGCAGTGCTTTCACTTGTAACAACAGCAGCTGCTGCTCCCTGTGCCTTC
>JANHGB010001538.1:6997-21472 GCA_026283785.1 Coracopsis vasa | reverse complement strand
AAGAGCACCATTTTTCTCTCCCTCTCGTGAAATTCTCAAAATCCCTTTAATACTGGGGTTTAAATTCCTGATTCTCAATGTGCCTTCTGCCCTTCCTCAATTCTCTTCAACCCTCCCCAGCTCCCTTTTCCCACTGTGTGCTAGAACAGCATCTCCACTCCCCTCTACCCAGAAACAGCAGTAGAGCCTGAGGGGAAATGGTGACTTTATGCTCAAGATATGGAACAGCTGCTGGAAAGCTCACATGGAGGAATCCCTGCCACAAGGCTAAAATATGACGTTATCCCAGCAAGAGGGATTATGAGAATCAGATCACAATAAGTAAGAAACAACCAGAATCTTCAAACAGAGCTAGAGGTGTGTCCTACCTTCATTCCATACACACATTAACTGCTCAGGTTAGACGAAAAAAGGGGTCAAAGTGGCATCTGGTTCCAGCCATCTCTAAGCTCAGTCAAAATGACTGAGTTCCAGATCCGAACTATGAAGCTGCTTTCTCTAAGAGATGCTGACCCAAGCTCCTCTAAACACTGGAGAAGTTCAAACTGGAATCTGACTTCAGCAGCTCTGGACCCTTACTTCTATTCCAAAACAGCTTGGATCAAGCCACATTTTGTGGAAATTTCAGAAACTTCTGGAAGGATGATATTAAGGTCCTTTCCAACCCTAACTATTCTATAATCCTATAACGTTCTGGTGCCCTTTCTGAGCTGCCTCCACAGTGCCTACTTCTCCCTGGCACTTTGGAGACGGGACCACAAAGGAGATGGCTAGAATTTCATAACTCTGGACAGAACACAGGAGCTCCAGTACAACTGAACACTGGGATAAGCACCCTTATTAACCCTCAGGGCTTAACATTGAACCCACTCAAGAAAGCAGCTTTTGCTTTAACAAATAGAAGGTGTAGAAAAGATAGATGGGCAGTCTTAGAGATTTCTCTGCAATGGAGGCAGCAGTGAACTGCTGTAAAAACATTTTATTTAGTTACAAACTCTTATTCAGGGCCAGGCAGACTTAGCAAGATCAGTCAAATCTTCATTAAGACCAGGAGTATGTTTCAGAAATCAAGGGTAGTTTTAATGACTCTTATATTTACTTTATGTGTGTAAATCCTGCCTTCCAATGCACAAACAAGGTTCAAGACTGCTTACTTCAACTTGACCTCTTTTCCAAATAACTTCTCAACATCCATGCTCACAGGGAAACAAGACCTACATTGCCTGTATGTATAGGTAAAAATAACTTTGAATCAGCTGGCTAATTTCAGGGTTTCGAAAGTATAAAGCCAATTTTTGTTTGAGGGAAAAGATACTGGGCTGGGATGAAGAGGCATATTGGACTTTCAACCCATTTATATGATGACTTTTTCTTTTCAAGGGGAGGGAATCCAAACTGGAAAGAAATATTACAAATAACTCCGCCTTGCTTAAACAAAAGCTTAAGCTGTTTAGACTACAGAATCAGATCACAAAGTCAGAATAAAACAGGTTTCAGGAGTTCCATTGCTCACAGATTTATTGGTCTGGGTTTTTCTCTATTTTTCTTTAAAATAATTGGACAGCCAGTGCTACATGCCTCGTCTCTGTTTAGCACATCAGACAGACTAGTCTTCTTCTGCCTGGGAACCACATTTCTAAATCATCCTTTGGCCAAAGACATATATCATGTATGGGAGTCAGGGACTGTTCCAGGGATCGTTCACAGGTAGAAGATAAAAAAACCCTTGAGGGTTAAACCTTTTCTATTGCCAGACAAGGTTTAGCTGGGCATGCAATAAGCAGCAAGGCCACCCAGCAATACCAGCTGCAGCAAGTCTTTTGTCTCCTAGCTGGGGATTTGAATTACCCAGTGTGAATCTCTTATTCTCACCTGAGGTAGCCCTTACACAAAAGCTGTCACAGAAGCCACAGAGAAGTTGGACACTCCAGCATTTGCCAATTGGATACTCCAATATTTGCCTATTGCAATATAGATAGAAATTGCTTATAGTAAAGTTTAGCACATCCAGCACTAAAGCAGAAGTTGTCACTGTGATCCTGCTACTCACACCTTTCCAGGATTCCTTCCCTTTCCTCCACTCCCAACTCCACTCCTCTTTAACACATCTATCTCACTCAGTTGTTATATTTTCAGAAGTTTGGTTGAAGCAGGTGGCAAGTCAGAAAGGATGTGGTATGTTGCCCAGTTATTTACTGGCATGGATTTTTTTTAGCCACTGACTCACAGCTTTTTATCTTCCAGTCTCATTTCAGTCTCATTTCTAAAGACATGATTACTTTTGCTTTGCTCTCAAAACCTCCAGTGTACCTTGGTTCCAGCTTGCTTTTGCTTGCCTTTTCTACCAAGAAGCATCTTTTAAGTTTTTGATAGAAAAGTTAGAAAGGGAAAATATATACATACAGCAAAAAGATGAGATGAAGGCAGGGAGAGAAAAGAGCACCATGGAGCAGAGATTAAGGATAGGGAAAAACATCCTTTTACTTAGCTGGGAGATGAGTTAAGAGAGCATGAGAACCATATCACGCAGCCCAGAGGAACTAAGAAACCAGTCACCCCTTCAGGCAGAGGAAATCACATTCAAGGTACTTCTTAATACTTATGTTTTCTTCCCCAGCTACAGTAACAACCTTTTGTTTGACATTTTTCCAAAGAAAATCCTGGGCCTGATGTCCTTTGGGCTAGGGCAGATAAGCCAATTAATGTGCATGTGCCTGTTAAAGTGGGAGGATGCTGAATTGCCTTTGCCTTGACCATGCAATGAGCCACATTCATAAAGAGCTGTTTATATAAAAAGCAGGGAGAAATGTTTATAATGTGTTTAAATACGAGACTGAGTGAAAGGAGCTAGTAGGAAAGGAGAAAGAATAAAGAAAACCAAGACACAAGTTGCCTAAGTACAAGTTTTATGGAGCTATTTTTACCATTGGTATCCAGATTTATGAATTTTAAATACATGCTAGGAGTAGAAGAATCCTCATCAAAAATATATTTATACTTTTAGCCATATTATGCATATTATGAAAGATAAACTTTAGCTAGGACAACTTTAAAATTCACCTTGTTAAATGAAAAATATGTTACAGAAACTTAGTAATAAGCACAGCAGCAGAGCACCAGCTGGCTGGAGAACTGAGTAGTGGCAACATACAAGCATCTTCCAGACTGCTCCATCAATAGGCTTTCATCTCAGCCTTCAGCCTGATTCATTGCAGGCACATAAATTTGCACTGAGTCATTGCTTAATGTGGCTGACCTGAACTGATAATGTTTTTACAGAGGAATTCTACAGCAATATCAAGTTCAGCAGCACCTGGGAAAAGTATATCAGCCTCTGCCATAGTTTTAATCTGGATACCGAAATCACACAGAGCTGTAGTTGAAAATGATCAGCTGCAAGAGCAGACTGTGAGACACACAGAAGTTCTAGTAAGGCCTCATACCATACCCTGTTGGGAGGTGGGGAAGAGGCAGGCTTGCTTCTTTCCCACTCTCCAAAATCCACAATGAAATATTTAAGGTTTAGGTGAGTGAAGCAGCATCTTCCAAGTAAACATGGTCACTATGCCAGTCCCTTGCAGGAGCTAATACAGTATTTGATGAGGACAATTTTCTGTCTACTTGTTAATATCAGCTGAGAATCAATTTTCTGCAGCTAGCCTTCCACTATTAGGTTTGCAGCTAGAGATTTATTATAAGGAGAAAAGATAGGATTCTGTCTTCTATTTTGGTGCTCTCACTGTGCTTAGCTGTTAATTAAATCTGGGAGCATGTGGGGATAATGACAAGTGCACACAGACTAATTTAGGCAGTTAATTGCAATAAGAAGCCACACACTGCCTATGGAAAATACATGACAAGGATATAATAATCCAAACACTAACATAGTGAAAGAGGAGTGGCTAACAGCAATTTACTACTGTCCCATCGCAGCTCAAGCTTCACTTATATGAGTGATTTAGCGTGATCTGAAACACTGAGCACTGCTGCTGTTTACAAACACATTAGCCACCTGAGACTAATCCCTTTCACTTTGAATCTTAGAGAATTCTTTAGGAGAAGAAAGGATTTCAATGCTGGAAAATTGCTTCCAATTATATTTGGCTTCAGTCCATCCTAAATATAAACATGGCAATCTTCCGCACTGTGCAAGGGGTTAAAAAAGAAAACAAAATTGTCTTCTCTCAAAAGACAACTTCAAGACAATGTGTGGTTTTCTGCCTCTCTTTGCAAGACCTACATCCCTGTTCACTTAAAAAAATGTTAGCATCATGTTCAACAGTGTGCTTGGAGTATACATAGGGAACACCTGTGTTCCCAAGCACATTCATTTAAAGGTGACTAACAACATGGACAGGAAAACATGAGAGTATTTACCCTGAACCTCATGTGAGCTTTGACTGTTGCTGCCTCTACATTGTTTCTGGAACCCAAGGTACTCTTTTTTATTAAAGCTAACTCACTTTTAAATATATATATATATATACACAAATACATATATACACACATATATATGTATGTATCTCAGTAAACATGCCAAGCATGCAACACTTGCATGGGTACATCTCTTCCCTAAGGAATCACCCTTACTGACTGCGATGCAGACAGACCTTCAGTGGTATGAAGCACAAATTCCCTCAGAGAAGTCAGAGGGCTTACTTACATTCCTCTGCAAGGGAAAGATGACGAACATGGAGATAGAAGAAATGAAAAGGAAAAAACCAAACAAACCAACCCGAACTTCTGACTAACAAATTTAGGAAACAGAATGTGTGCTAGTGGGATTTGGGCTGCAGTCTCTAAGGATACAGCCGTAGCATCTTTCATCTGTCACTAAAAATTAACTTTACAAAAAAATTATCATAAGAGAGTGTGATCACACTGCAGTGCCTGGAGAGATCTCAAAAGAAGCACATGCTCGACTGTGTGATCACAGTAAAATGACAACAGTGTAATCTATAAATAAATTGGTTCTTTGCTCTGAAGCTGTTTTCTCCCACAGATGCCCAAATGGGAGCTTCCAATTACTGCTTTAAGGGCAAGGCAGTGAAATAAACAATCCATGGATGGTACTTGTTTTCTCTGTCATCTCTGCATGTCAAGAAGGTGAGCTTGTTACTGTGCAAGAAATCATAAACTAGTGGTTTGTTCACAAGATCATGCATGCGAGCAGGTACCCGCTCAAATCCTTTTATATTAAAGTCCCTTCTCAAACATCTAGTAACCATTAATTTTTGTTGTCTGAGACAAGACCAGAGCAAACCAAGTCACGTTTCAGATCCAAGAGTGTTAAAAAATGAGATAGTGAAGCTGTATCCAGCAGAGTATCACTTCCAGTGAAATAAGTTCTTTTGACAAGTCCATCATATCATGGGTATAACTGCAAATGACTGCACTGGATCAGAGCAATCATCCATCACTGCCTAGGCTCAGAGACTATGCTGGGAACACCGAGGGGTTTATCATCAGTGTTGAATAATCCTTTCCACAGACCTAAGAGCAAAGCAACTTATTTCCTCTGGAGTTCACTGAGCATCAATATGCCACTAGGAGAATATTTCCCCCTTCACTCAGCTAATGATGAGCCTATAGCATGAATCATAAGGGCTACTGTAATTGCATCCTATGTATTCTAGGTGCTGTTCTTATACAGAGCAGCAACTCTGATCCTCTTACAAAAAAAGCTATTTGTTTGCTGTGTATTGATGAGTACAAGGTACATACATGAACTAATACATTGGTTAACATTTTATTAACATATAAAGCCCCCCCTGAACAAAGAGAAAGCCTTCTGGCAGCCTAAATCCTACCTGTTCTGAGGCACAAAATAGTATTTTGCCTTACTTAACACTGCATACAGAAGAAGGAGGCCTCAACCAAGATCAGAGGGGCTTTTCCCCCAGGTTCCAGATTTTAACAGAACATCTGTGTTATTTAAAAATAAAATTTGTTCTTTTAACTCAAACTCGAGTACTACCAAGAAAACCAGTTGCAACAACATAACTCCTTTCCTGTTTCCTAAACCCTTTGGCAAGTCAGGGCACAGCCATTCACATAGACTCCAGCTGAATCTTGGTGCCTAATTTTTGAGGCAAGTAACCCCTGAAGCAACTAGATTAGATGAGCTCTACCAGCATTCTCTTTCACCAAGCTGGTAAGCAGCTGGATCCCAGAAAGCCCATCCCTAAAACAAACATACATGAGTATCTACATCAGAAGTTACATTTATTGAACAGCAAGATTTGAGATCATCCATTCTCCAACTCCTCTTTAGCATAATGATTGCTACTTTCCCTTAAACTCAACACAATTTAGTTTTATACTTAATATTCTTTTAAATATGTATACATAGAGACAACAGCAAAAATACCCTACATCATTGCTTGAAAATCACCTCACATCATTCATCACTCACCTTTTCTCAAAGGCTAGAGTGGACTGTTTACTAGCAAATGGATTCAGAATATGCAAATACCACAAAGGAACTGTCCCAATCCCAGAATTTCTGTGAAGCCATCAAGCATTTACACTCATGAAGCAAGCTGTTTTAAAACCAAACACCCCTGAGGTGTCAGGATGCCCCACAGTGTGTGAGAACCTGAGAATATGCTTGAGAAAAGAAGTCTCAATTATGTCACACAGGACACGAAAATATGCTAAAAGCAAAACTTCAAGAGATACCAAATTTGCTCTGTTTTATTCTTTTGCATTTTATTATTAATTTCATTTACTAACATAAATATTACTTTAAGCTAGTGCTATGCCAAAGACATATGGTCCTACTTACCTTTGTTCCACATCACAAACACCTCCTTTTGCTCCCTGTAACAGCAGAGTGTTTGTCCTGAATGTCCACACACACAGAGCTGTGCAGCACATTGGCTTTTCAACACACTGCATCTCAGGAAGAATGTTTTTTCATGGCTGCTGTATCTAAAGACACTGGGAAATGATCTGCCATTGCAGAGGGTGGTACATCTCGTAAGCAGCCAGGACAAAAACATCTAAATTGCAAGCCAGCTTACAGAGAAGATGTTGAAGGGCCCTCACAAGTACGGCGCAGAAGGAATAAAAGAAACTCCAAGCCTTATGAAGACACTTCCAAAGGTAATAAGCAAAGGTGCTTACAAACCCTTTTGAAGGTCTCTACAGTCAGACCTAAAGAAACATACCATCTCCCTAAGCTCCTGTACTAACACAGGTTATTCCTAGTCCTGGAAACAACATTGAAAACCTTTACCAAAGCTTTGAAATGCAGTTTTTAAATCAACAGCTCCACCTGACCACCCACAAGGAACACCAGAGCATCAGGCAAATCTACACCCCTCTATAGTGCTACCAGCTCATTACCATCTCCATGCCAGGACAGGTCCCTGAAGCCGCCTTCTTGGCCTGTTTCACACATCAGACTTCCTCAGGGATGAGAGATCTGGTCCTGCAAACCTCCCCTCTCACAAACAGGTCTGCTGGCTCTGACAGCATCATTTAGCTGGGCCTCCCAAAGGATCCCATCTCACACAGCTGAAAGCAATGCAAGATTGATTAGGAGGCACTCCCTCCCTTCAGCACCTGCTAGCACATGAACAGAAGCAGTTTCCCTCTCAGGGGTGGTAGTTAGGGGGTATGAGATTCTTGGTGCCCTTTTATTCTAGGCAGGATTTTATTCCAAAGCACCTATGTCTGACTCCCCCAGGCTCATCCAGCATCCTATCAAACTGGTAATGTTCCTTCCACTCCCCTTTTCCCCACAAGCACAATGTCAGGAAAAGCAGTTTTGATTACATTAAGACTCAGTGTAATTAACTGCGAGTAAGAGGGATTAATGTTCACCAAATACATAGAGTGTCTTCCTCCCTCCCTTCTAAGAAGTACAATTTTGCAGTCATAAGGACTCTGATCTCTCCTCTTTCCTGTACTCTTTTAACTGAATTAAAAAAAAGAGTGGGAAATTAAAAATGGTTTAAAAATGACAAACAGCACTGAAAAGACTAATCGAAAATAGATATCCAAGTAGAGGGGATCCAGGAGGCAGCCCAGAATACAAAGTCAACTCTTACCTTCTGTGTGAACCTGTAAAAGGTGAGTGCAAAACTTGGAGATACTTGCACCACTCTGCAGCAAATCTTGAAAAACCACTTTCTTATATTCTGGTTCAAACAGTGGCCCTTAAGCGCTCTTCTCTCCAGCTTCTGTTTGGTTACTAGTCCTTACTGCACAGGAAAAGGAGAGTTATATTTCATTTAACCCCTTCAGCCTCTGTTTCTTCACAAGAGTTTTCGGTTTTGCTTGGGAAAGCCAGAGTTGAAAGCATGCGCACGCACATGCATGCTCTGGGATTCTTTCTAGCTCCTGTAGTCTGTGTGTGAGTGCACACATTAGCTCTAAACTGTGCCTTAAGTTACTGCAGGGGTGGGGCCCTTTGTAGCTAGTTTTAATTTAGCTGTAGGCAGCATATCAAAAGAGAGACAGTTATCCACAGATCCCTTCGGTATTCATCTTCGGTGAGTTCCCAACTATCCAAGAAGAATTATTTAACTTAAGTTTGAAATTAAAGCCTGAATCACAGTTCCCAGATATGTTTTTGACCAAAGAAAGTTTGAACATAAATACAATTCACAGCTAGATCTGGCTCTAGGCAGAGCTAAGCAGATCCCCAAGGTCTGAAAATATCAGCACAGATCTGAGTTTAACCAAAGACAAAAGCAGCTCAGGTTTCTCTATTTTTTCCTCTAACAAATGTCCTGCAATTCAGAAAAATCCCATGAAGGAACAATTTAGCAATTGAAAAACTGTTAAGGGAAAAGGAATCTAGTTGGATGCATTACAAGGAAAAACTTGTGCTGTTATTCTTGTGGATACTAGAGGAATCATTGCATAACAACTTATGTGTTGCTGCTGTTGTTTTATCTTGAAAACAGATAATTCCACCCTACTGATTTTGTCCTCTGCTTATCATAAAACAAATACTGAAATACAGAGACCACTGATCTAGAAAAATAATTCTGATCCAGCAATTATAACAGCTACCAGCATTTCAACTCTACTAAATATTATGACTGAGGTTTCCAAGATTATGAGAATAGTTTTAAAGTCTTAAGTTTGGGTTGGTCTTTTTGTTTGCCTTCCAGTTTCAGAGTCCTTTTTCCATCAGTAGTTCATTTGAAACCATGATAAGCAAAACCTTGCTTTCAAATGGAAAGATGAAGCTTCTACCTTCAGGTAACTCCATGTGCTGGATCTTCCAAGGAAGACATCAAGGTGTTCAACATTGTTAATGGCTAATCAAGGATGCAGAAATTATTGTCTTGCCCCTTTAGACTTAAATTTTCCTTTAAAAAAATTAATTCAGGCCTCAGGCCAAGCTATGGGCGTTTCTTTTCCATCAGAAAGAAGTTTGATCAATGCATGTTTTTTCTTTACCCATTCATACTCTCAACTGGCCATTGCCTGCTGCCGTCCTGCTAGCTGCCACAGTTATATCCTAAACTTCATGATATTTGAACAAACCAAAACCTGCACCTTTGACCTTATGTGAATAAATTACACTTTCAAATCAATTTAAAGCTTTTAGAGCCTGTATCATTGCCAAGAAAAGGCTCAAAATCCAATCCAAAAAGCTCAGAAGCTAGTAGGCAAAAAACCCTCGAGCACTCCAGATGAATTTATAAGTATCTGATTCTTAAAATTTCTTCTCATAGCAGCAGGGCCCTCAGTGTATGTTTTTGGAAATAGCAAGCTTAGTAATGTTCTTGTGTTCTTGTTGATAGTTAAAACTACAAGGGAGTTCAGATGGGGAAAATGTGACTGCTCATGTTGGAATCTAGCCAGGATACATCCAAAAAACAGCTGTGCCTACTGCATTAAAGCAGATACAGCGTAAACACATCTGGATTGATTTTTAACCCCATAAAGACTTAATAACCAACCTCCTGAAAAGGGCTGAAATAAAACAAGAAGTAACCAGATTTTTACCACAACTAAGCAACATGAGACATTGAAGACACTATTTTTACTAACAAAAGGAAATTAAAATCTGCTTACACTTCCTGGTTCTAGTAGAAACACAACAAAATCAGAAGCTATTAGTGTGATATTTGAACTTGAGGCCAGTTCTTACCAGGAAAAAGACAATGCAAATATGAAGTAAAACTTTGCCCTGTAGTTCCACAGAAACTACGTGTGTACTGCATGTGTACCTTTTCTATGGGAGAAAGGACATGTTCCCTGTGTTGAAATTGTTTTCAACCACTACCATTTAGTGAAACTAAGATAACCCACTGATCATCTCTTGATAAAACACTCACAGTCCACTGCAAAGATAATGCAGTCAGCACTACAGGCATTTGCCTCTTGCCACTATTCTATCCAGTAGCTAGCCTGGAGGCAATGGCATCAACATCATCAAGGAGAAACAGTTGAGATGATGGATACTGCTGAACAAGATATCCCTTTCAATCCCATCAGTGAAGTGCTTTTGCCAAGAAGCAAACTCTACAGGAGCTGTGATACTGGGAATGCAACACTAACATGGCCAGAGATCAGTAGTAACACTAATGTTTTCTCTTTCCAAAGTACCTTTAAAGGAAACAACCAACCAGGATTCCTTACTGCCAGAGACTGTTTTCAGATTATCTAAAGATCTGCATGTTTTACTGGACACAATTCCAGTCTAACTAGTTATGGCTGTCTAACAGTTATAACGCAGTGGTGGGTTTACCTTGGCTGGTCACCAGATGCCACCAAGCTGCCCTATCACTCCTCATCCTCAACAGGACAAGGGAAGAAAGTACGATGGAAAAGCTTATCAATCACAATAAAGACAGGGAGATCAGTCACCAGTCCCTGACATGGGCAAAACTACTTGACTTCAGGGAAGTTAATTTGTGAGAAATAAGAACAAAACAAGAAACACCTTCTTTCCCCACCTCTCCTTCTTCCCAGGGGGGAATATCACTCCAAGCTCTTCTACCTCCTCTCCCCTCCTCCTGAGCAGCATCCAAGAAACTCAGACGAGACTCACAAACCCTCTGCAAGAGAAGCTGGTCTCAGTGGCTTGAGCATTCACCCAAGGAAGTGAAGGATCTGTGTTCAGTTTCTTTAGGAGACCTGAACCTCCCAGGAGACTACTGTGATCAGGAAACCATGGCATAGCAACACATTGTAAACTGGTATTCTTGATTGCTCCCTTAGTCATTTAGCCAAAGAGCAAGAATCAGCAATGTTATGATTATGGCGGGGTTCACATACTTAAAAATGGGATGTTTGCCTTGTTTTGCTTTCAGATTAATATCCAGCTTCTTAGGTAGGTGCAATAGCCTAACCAAGGGCAGTGGACAGCCATTCACATACTGGTGAACAGATGAACCTGCTACTTTGGGCATTTTACTCAGGGGATATGCTCAAATTATTCTGAGCACAGGATAATACTGAACAGCAGTCTGACATCCCAAGTAAGTGTGCTGATGACTGAATAACAAGATCAAGAAATAAGGGTCTCTGGGATGTCAAACCAAGTTCACTGCTACTGGGGACACTATAGCATAATCTCTAACCCTCTCCTTCCATCAACTGCACAGGATCTGAGAACAGGAGGCTTCATTCTTCAGAAAAGAATGCATCTTTATACATATTGATTTTTTTCTTATTATTTTTTTAAGAAAAGGCAGAAAAGTAAAATTTGATTCAATCTGAACTGAGCTTTTGCCAAACATGAATAGTGCAGCAGTATCTCCATTCTTCCCAGGTTCTCACTCACTATCACAGAATAGGCACATCATTTAGACCTCTGAATCACAGCGTCTCAGTATACAGAATGAACCCTTGCCAGTCCTTCAGGAGAAGAAGCTCAATTTCATGTTCAGGAGACATTGCAAAGTCCTTAGAGGAAAGGTGGAAAGTATATTACACACAAATGAGGTCTGCTGAACAACTTAAATGTATCAAAGTCAGCTATCCTCTTGCAGCAACTCTTGTACTGGCCTACATCTGCTCCAGAGCCCTGGCCATTACACATGAACTCTTTCAAGTGCTGAGGACTGTTACAGGAATTGTATCCCTGTGAAACTTAAGCACAGATCCCACTACTAGCAGAGACAATTTTATTGTTATTTGCCAGCGTGCAGCCACTGAAGTCAGCAATGCAAGAGAGCAAACTGGAGTAAGATATATAGAAAATAAACTCCAGTACTGACAAGATTATTAGTACATAACTCAAAAGACCCTAAACCAGGGCCTTGGGGACTACAAAATTGTCACTATAGAGAACTAGACACACACAGACCTAGACCAGACTTCTGAAACAATCACCTTCTACATCGTATTCACATTCTCCATGATTTTTAGTCTAGAGGATTGAACTCTATCTGCTGACCTTCACAAGTTCTCCTGGAGACACTGTATTTTTAAACTCTGGAGATCTTTCCAAATGTAGGTTTTCATGAGCAGTGATAGGCAATGTGTTACATAGGGCTCATTCACCTCTTTCTTACAGGGGCCTTAGAGCCATGCTTTCTTAAAGTTTTGGGGACTTCTGGTCCACTTTTGGGAGGTTTTCCTCATGTTTTCTTAGCTGCACAGAAGCAGCTCACTTTTGCTTGTTCAGTGAGTACTCCCCAACAAATTTATGCTTCTCTTCACTTACACTTAGCTTCTACTTTTGATTCACCAGCATAGTTTCTTGTCCATTGTGAGCCCTGGATTCCCATCCATCAGCTCATATGCTCATGTGCATAATTCAATGCCCTTCTCCTCTCCCAAAACCATTCTTTCTGAAGGTCGCAGAAAGGGAAGTATTGGCTTAATTCCTATCCAGTCTCCCTTCTATCTAATGCAACCCAGAACAGCGTAAACCAACGTAATCATCAGTACTTTGCTATAATCTGCTCCAGAAACAGACCAGATCACAGGTACTTGGTCTGGCTGGGTCCTCTTTCTCTTAGTCCCTTCTTGACTACTGAGCCAATTCTCTCCAAGAGAGCCTTCAAATAAATTGGCTTTTTGTATTCAAAGAATTAGACACCTCTCTTTATCTCTTTCCAAGATGAAGGAAACTGTAAGCCTGTCACTTCATATTTATTTTGATTCTCACCCAAATCAGGCAAGACTTTTATTCAGGCCAACTTTCTGAAGAAGCTGATGATGCTACACACAAGTTTCAGCTCTTCATCCTTAGGGCATTTAAAGAAGAAAAGCAGCACACGCTGATAATGTTGGTGCTCAAAAAGCAAAACCAATTTCAAAGTACTGTGACTAATTCCATGCAAACTTTGTTCTGAAATGCACTGCAATACACTGCACCTCAGGATACAAGTGAAGGCACTAATCCATTGCTAAGACTATACTTGGATACACAAAGATTTGTGTATAAAAACCAGAGGATCTACATGTAATAGAACATACATCTATTTTAAACCAGTCAAACTACTCCCAAGTTTAACACCTGGAAGCAAAACCAGGACACAAGTGAGTCTATTGGAAAGGAAGGGGTGTTATATTAATTTTTCCTAGCATTGGATAATGCATCCAGGCTTTTGAATGTTCCACCTCAAATCTTAGGATGTTTAAATGAAATCATTCTCACAGTTTTCTTTAAAAATAGACACTTTGAATCCTGCTAATTAAGAAACTCATCGTAAGGACACTGCAATCCCATTTTCTTTTCCTGTATCATGGATTTAAATATTACGTAGGGTGAACTTGGCAGCCACAAAGAGAATCTCATTTAGAGAGATTAACCTGGGAGCACAGAGAGATCTGGAGAGTCTCCATTAGTCCATTCTTTGCTGCACAGGATTTAAACAGGAATAATTATATTTAGCAAGTGTACACATACTCAAAAAATAAAATATACATGCATGACATGAGGCAATGCCTTATTCACAACAGACACTCCCTCAGCTGTTTGTTTCCTTTTATTGTTGGTTTTACATTTTAATGATATATAAAAAGTAGGAAAAACCACAGGTGGTAAGCAGAGTTGAGCTGGAGAATTCATTTCAAGAGAAAACATTTTCAGTTCTTATACAAACAAATATAGTGATTAATGTTAATTTCTTGTGCTCCCCAAGCTGTCACTGGTGAGCAAAGGGTCAAGGCTTGCCATTTGTATTCAGATTACATATGAAAACATACAGGACAGTCTCTGATTTACCAAATGTTTTCCAGATATTCCAATCTGCTCCACCCAAAATAGCAAAAAATAAAAGTCTAGATGCCACAAATTTAAAAAAACATGTTGTCACAGCTCCCACTTACAGCTATTCACAGAAAAAGCTATTCCCCATGGACGCCCCAGCGCTTTGTTTGCCACACAAACAGCAGCCCTCTGGCCCAGAGCTCAGTCAAATTAATGGGAAGATTTTAATTTCCAAAGGGTTTTGTTCAGGCCTAGACTAATGTGGCGGTGCAAGCAACTTTACTGTGGCTCCTTTGTTTCCCCACTAAAAGTCCGTTGGAATGCAACTTCTGCCGGGTCCG
>JANHGB010001533.1:0-92015 GCA_026283785.1 Coracopsis vasa | reverse complement strand
ATTTAGAGACAAGGATGTCATGTGGGACAGTGTCGAACACTTTGCACAAGTCCAGGTAGATGACATCAACTGCTCTATCCCTGTCCATCAGTTCTGTAGCCCCATTATAGAAGGCCATCAAAAAAATTATTTTTTCCAAGGCATAAGTAAATGCTGGGTTTCACAGAGATTTCCAAGATATTCCCATTGCATCTGTTTTCTCCCTTACTTTTAGTTTTCTACCATGGATCTCCCATTTGACTTGTGTTCCATTCTGAAATGAACTAAATATTGGAAACCTTCTTTGGTCCTTTTTTGTTTTGGTGGGTTTTGTGGGTTTTTTTTTCCAGCCACTTGAGCCAGCCATCCATTCTGCTCACCATAACCGTTTTATCAATTCTGATTAAATTCTGTGAGCTCATCACCTCCTATACAATTCACAGATAATTGTATTTCTCAGCCTTTCAGCATAAACAGACCCATTAGCTGTCCACATGCTATATTAGGCTATCAGAGTGGATGAAGCCAAATACAGTCTCTGTTGCTCTGGTGAATGATGACCTATATGCTCTAGCACAAGGATAGAGTGGCACGTGGAGTAAAATATCTAGAATTTAGTTTGTTTCTGTTCAAAATGAATTTCAGCTATTTTTCAGGGAGAATATTCACGATCACAACAGATTTATATCAGGATAGTCTACTGCATTTCTTAGGAAATAGAAATTTTTGAAAGTAAATTTTAAGAATTAGCTGGGAAGTTATTTTCACTTAGTTTTTTTTTTTTTAATCATTGTTTCTCATGTAATAACTTCTCATGAAGTAACTATCTTGCTCACTTAATATTAAGTCTGAGGACAGAGCATATTAGGACTTCAGTGATACTGCTGCACATATGAAATCATTATAAAGACACAGCAAAAAAACTTAAACCCACTTTGGATATGTGTTTTACAAATGGACACAAATTCCAAATAGGAAGATTCATTGTCAGATGTTCTCCATGCCTGGTGGTATTTTCAACTCACGGACTTTGAGCTATAATCAGTTTTGATATTGCATTATGTTTTGCGTCTCCCTAGTGAGAATAAGAATGTTGCAACGTTAATGAACTTTTGGAAAGCCAGATACTTCCACATTTTTTCTACGTCTGTCTTTATTCTGTCCATTTCAGTAAAAGATATTTTCATATTCTAAATGAAATGTTAGTTATCCATGTAATTCTACAATACAGCTTAGAAATACTCTACGTGGTTGATATATAGCAGCTCTTTAGAAGAAAGAAAACACAAAACAACACACAAAAAGAAAGGAGTCCTCTACAACATACTTGATGTCCAACTAAACAAAAGCTAAAGTAGAAAATAAATATTAGAAGGGACTGTGACAAACCAACCTTTAAATTTAACAAATATCCATAAATACTCCTTGCATTAAATTTATTTTAAACTCTGAAAGTGTGTTAACTTTAATGATTACTGAAAAAAACAGCCTGACTGAATTACCCTATAAACTCTACCTTATGAATGTAGTTTGTAGTTTGTCTAGATTCTAAACAGAGAAATAACATACTCCTTGAATTTCTAAGTAAGATATACTAGCAACCTGTGCTAAAATAACACAGTCTCTATTCCTTCTCAAGAAATTGCATTTCTGGTGAAAAATCTGTATTTTGATCTGGGCACATGGTCCCTTTCCATACTATTATTCCTTTCTTAAACACTGAACTACACTTACTGTGATTAGAGTCACACATATCTATTTTCAGGAATGAGCTCTAAAGGTAGGAAAAATGCTTACAAAAGGAAATCAACAAAGTTCTGCACATTAATTACAGACGCAGAATGTAACAAAATGTGGGTAGGCACCCCAGCACTTTTTGCAGTCCTAATAGAGTAAAAGCAGCACTGAACTTTAAGTGACATCCAGCAAATGCAAGAGGGCTCTTACAAAACAGACCTTTTTTAGCACATCATAGAGTATTTTTATATGTATATATATAAACTAATGAGTCTTAGCTGCATGCTTTCTAAACATTATTCCAACCTAGGATAAAACTAGAACTCCACATTAGAAAGGATGGACAAAGTAAGAAATATTTAAATATTAATGTTTAATAATGCTTAAAGACTGCTTATTGATGTTTAGCTCTGATCTATATGATATTCCTGATACTATTCATGCTGACTGCAGGCATGCTCCAGTGAAAACCTTATAATCTCACTCCCCAGACCGGTTAGCTGAAGGCACAGACTTGCCTCTGCTGGCAACTAAATGCCTACAGGAAGCTAGACCACACTGATCTCATCCTTACACTAAGAAGCTGCCAGGAACATACGTAGCCTGGGGAGCCAGACAACATGCCTGGGATATGCCTTAGAGGCAGCATGTACCATCATACCATTGCACAGCAAATTTTAGTTACGCAAGTAACTCCAATTAAGTGGACTTAAAACCCTGGAAAGAGACTGATTGTGGACATTGCAGCAGTTTAACTCATCTGTATTTTTTCTGAAATAAGTATTTTTATTCAAAGAAAGTGGGAAATAAAAGCTGAAAGAGCTGAAAGCAGACTATAAAAAAACCAACCCTGAAATGCAGCTGCAGAATTAGTTGTACGGCTCTAGATGAAGTTTTTATTAGTGTATGGACTATATATACACTTGTTATTTATCTGATTAAATATGTGGAAACCCAAAACTAAAAAAGTACTTGCCATCATTCAGGTTAAGAGAAGATGGCACAGAATACATTTAGCCTAGTCATTCTAAGAATAGAAGCTCATAATCTGTCTTCACTGCTAGATATTTTAATGGCCTGCAGAATATACATCTAACTATGTAGAACAGAAGCCTTAAAGGAAATTAAATACTCAGGGAAAAATATGATCTAATTAAAGCATCTACAAACATGTTTCAGAAATGGGAGAGTGTATTAAATTCTATAGGCAAAATGTTTTAATATGAGATGTATAACTTTCAGATTTGCAGATTGTCAGAGTGGTTTACAAAATACATTAGTCGGGTACAGCAACAGTTTGAGGCAGTGTACACCATTTCACTGAGAAGGAAAGAAAACTCAAGAAATTTGGGCTGGTTTTGCTTTGCAATAATGAGCTCTGCCTTATCCCAATAGTACTTTATATTTGTTATTATAAAGGTATTGTAAACAGTAAAGATGTTACAAAGGTACACAGATTTTAGCTTAAATTTTGGCAGCTTTAGTTTCAGACACAGTCTCTTGCTTTTGTGGTTTGTTGTTGGGGATTTTTTCCTTTTATGACAGGTATTTCTTTTGCTTGAGACTTTCCTTGTTATTTCATGTTCTTTTTCCTGAGGGCAGTATATCAGCTTAAAGAAAACACTAGGCTACAAGTGTACACGTAGTTGAAATCTCTCCCTTCTTGGCAAATAATTGCTATAAGGTTGGACAGCACCAGAGGTAACAAGACAGATGAGAACACAAGCATACAGCTCCATACTGGCAACAGAAAGAGGGTGTATGTTTTATTAATTGGTCTAGCAGAAAATCCACACTGAGCACATTCCAAAGGAAAGATAAAATGGTTTTGCCTACAACAAATTTTGGCAAGACCATTTTTTCAAATACTTCATTCCAAAACATGCAGGAATTTAAGTTTTGTCACCTTTGTTTAATTTTCCAGTGTCAAATGGTAATTCAAGGCACTGCTTTGACCTAAGAGTTCTCCCTGGGGAAGATGGGACCTGGGTGGGAATTACCACATTTCATGTAGATGCAGTCAACCATACATACAGTGCAAATGTAAAATGTTCCAACAGAATAAGTAGGGAAAATAGAGGCTAAGGCAACCTGCTTGAAGCAATCCATAGTCTCTTTAGGAGAGTCAAAGGAACAGGTCAGTAATCTGTCACATGGCTCTTCTAGCAACGACTTTGCAATCCCTCTACCTGTATCTGATAGGATTTTAGAGCAAAGCATTGTGCTCTTGCTGTAGTAGGATTTATCACTTCAGGATTGCTATGAATGCCTTTAGAAAAATTTAATTTACTCCCAGCTCCACTTCAATTAAAAGTTCATTCAGCTAATTGCATTATTATCTTCATATGCTGGTAATTCAGGATACTTAATATTGGTTTACTACCATCCTAAGTATTCCTGCAGCTTCTTGTTTCCAAACACTTTATAGTAAGCAAAATATTTAGATCTTAAACAGCTCTCACTCACTGTGAGAATATCTGACCTCTTTCTTAAGCTACCAGCAACCCTACATTGTTATTACTAAATCACTGTAAACTCCGTTGCACTCATCTAGAACAACTCAAAGAACAGAATACAAAACTTGAGCTTCCACTGTGTCCAAAACCAACGGTTCAAACCTAAACCAACTCAAACACTATATACATGCATGGGAGCCTCCATGAGATGAGCTTTTAAATTCACTCTTTTTTATCCCAATAAGGAAGGAAAAAAGCAATGGAGAGAACCTGCTACCCAAAGATGAGATCATTTCCAGACTTCAAATAAGGAACACTAAGACTTTTGATAAATAAAAGGGCTCTGTTTTCCGAGCTGGTGGCCTGGCATCCTCTATGATCATTAAAACAACTTTCTTTCTTCTTTTGAATGCAAAATGATATCACCTGGAATTAATACAAGTAAAATGTAAATTTACCCTGGTTCCTGCAAGGTGACCACTTGTCAAATATCCCATTGAGATTCCTTACAAGCCTGAAAATAAACTCCTGAAGCCTGAAAGTAAATTTCAGCTGTATCTAAGTCTGAGAACTTAATGCATGAGCATCTGTTCCCGCAGTTATTCCATTTAAAGCACACTGTCATTTCCAAACTGCAACAGAGGTGTCCTATGCCACCAGTCTTATCTGGAAGCTTCTTGCATACAAAAATATTTTCTTCCTATCGTTCCTTTTAATTGCATCATGTGGAATTACACCAAATAATACATTGATTTCTAAGATTTGTGGAGATTAAGAAATAATGCAGTTGGTAACACATCCCACTATGTTTTACTGGATCTTCTATGGCCATTTTATAAGCTTAATATATTATCTCCTGGCACATGACATGTTAATGCACATGTTGCGCAAGTAACATTCCGTTTATGTACCGATAGTTGGCAGTGTTCACTCAATGCTTTACAGGCATGACAGCAATTCAAGAGGATAGCCAAAAACATCACACCATCTGAGCTAAAGTTACGCGCTAAACTTTAATATTTTAGCACATCAGGTCATTCCATTATTATTAGTTTCTTTAAAAACCTACAAGGGTTTAAGATTTCCATTCTGCTTCCCTCTCTTTTTAATGGTTCAGGCTTAAGACATTATCTTGTGCTCCGCTCAAGCACACCTCAGTACTCCTGGTAGGATCCTTTTTTGCATCTTAGTTTCGCTTCCTTCTTCACCATTCTTCCTAATTTAAGTTGCCATTAATACCAGCCCTCCTAAATATTAAAAAGAACAAAGCACTAATAACTAGACTACTTGTCTTATTATGCCTGTGGAGCACCTCCCATTTGAATATTGACATAATTGAAAACTATCATCCTGGTTTGTGTAATTTTAAACAAACATCTTGTACATCATTCTGAATCCATTAAGTCAACATGTGGATGTTATCAAGTCCAAAGATAAGTTGGTAGTAGTCAATTCTGAAAAATCTTAATTGAAAGAGCAGATGGTTTTATGAAGCAGTTGTGAGTTTCAGTTCACATCTTCCTTCCTGAAGTGTTTTGAAGAAATATATGCATCTACATATTTCTGCATCTTTATATATATAGCAATACACATTCCTATTTTTTGAATTCATTCTTTTGGTTAAGTATATAATTCCATATTTTCCTCCACTTGCTAATTTTACTTTGACAAGTCTTGACAGATGACAAGAAGTCTTCTCTTGCGGCTTTCCCACATTCCTTTGGACCTGATTGCATATCCACAAAGCTGTCACTGAAGTCACCTGCTTACTGACAAAGCAATGTATAATGAAAAAAAAAAAAGCTACATGGCTGTTCAAATTCCATCCAAAGAACTACACACAATTCAATGCTGTGAACCAGTACTTGCTTCAGAGAAGTGCTAACTTTGTTACCAAAAGTGCAGACTATCGCAAGCATCTTCATGTATGTGTGAGACGCTGAACTTAAGGCAGAGAAATGGAAAAAGATGTCTCCATTCTGATTATTCTCCAAAATTCTTTCCCCATTAAAAAGTCAAATGCTTCAGGTTAGCATACAAAGTTAATTGGATGGTGTTGTGCTGATCCCACCACAAGCATAATGGCATTGGAAACACCACAAAATACCGTGGTTATCACTAATGAGTAGCAAAACTCAAACAGCAGCGCAGGCTGGTGGCTAACCAACCGGGAGCCTAAAGGGTTACCAACACCTGTATCAAAATGAACAAGGAAAAGGCTAGACAAAAACAAGGACTGTTTACACTTGGTCATACAACATTTATTCTATACCACTTTCACATAGCATTTCCTTGTCTTTTAACATTAGACTAGATATATTTGGGAGAATGTAACTTCCTTTAATTCCTTACAGCATTTACACAGGCAATAATCGGATTTCACTTTCAGGACACATATTGAAGTTTAACAGGCTATTATTACATTGCTCTTTCCTTTTCCATTGTCCACTGCAGATGTAAGGAATTTAATCTAGGCTACAGATTTGCCAAAATTTGTGAAGCAGTAGGAAGAAATACTCCGATTTTAGATCAAACTAAAATAACCTCAGGACTGCTCCACTTTGGACCAGGGCAGCAGTTGAAAGCTGAAGCAAAACATACTTCAGCATGTCATTGAAGGTATGAAATGCAGACAAGTGCCCTTGCATCCTCAAACATTTCCTAATAAGCAAGACAGCTAGTTGTCCTTTCTTCCTATACTTTGATCAAGATGGGACCCATCAAGACCAGGTACAAAAGTATTCCTACAGTCTAACCTAGAACTGAGCAAGCCAGGTATCTCTGCAGTTCCTGCTTCCTAAGCACTGGGAGTAGAGAACCTGCTGCTCCTAACCCCTAGCTACAGTGACTGACTTTACTTGGACAGAAAAGCAACAGAACGAGTGGAGAAACGGCACATTCACTTTTGGTTTTAAGGTGCACAGGAAGACATACCTCATACTTCTACAGTACAGACACAGCTGATGCCTGTGTTATTCCTTACTGACTTGTGCTTTGACAATTATTGTTTCACCTGAGGAATTTAGGTTTATAAAATAGAAATGCATTTGTCCCCGATACACTATGTTAAAACAATTTATCCTGAAAACACACTGCTAGCAACACAGATATTTAAAATATGAAACTAAAGCTATCTAGTGTTCTCACTTGAGCAAATAAGAGATTGTCTCTTCATATTATATCATCGCAAGTTGACAATTACTAAATACTTGTCTTCAGAACTGTAACTATTGGCAATTCGTTTCAAAGCTTATGATGTATAACAAAAAACTTGAAGTAGTCAGTTCTTATCAAATATATAAGTTATTTTAAATGTCTGTACAGATCCATCACAAGTTATTATAGGAACGGTAGATGAGGCATACTGTACCTATAAAACTGAAGGGGTCTGGTATCATAAATTGTTAGTAATGACAAACCTGTATCTGCACCAAAATGCGATTGTAGCTATAAAAAGCTATATCATTTGAAATGCAAGGGAGAACTTGCAGTAGACACATAAGATTGGTAAGCTGTTTGTACTTCATTTTATGGAAGATTTTTCAACACTTTCATTAGAAATATATTAAAATTGGTTTAAAATTATAATATTAATTTACTTGGATGGACTCTTAGAAAAATCATAGACTGCTCTGGGTTGGAAGGGACCTTCAAATGGTATCTATCTAGTCCAACCCCTCTGCAATGAGCAAATATTTAACAGAGAATTTACGTACAGCTTTCATTGTTTTGCTTTCTATTGTTAATTACGTAGAGCCACAAATACATAAAGATCAAAAATCAACACGTTATTCCCAAAGTGATGTTACCTATAAAAATGTTATCAGTAAGAAATGTGAATTAGTGACTTGATACATGCAATTAAGTAGTGGCCCGTGACATTGTCCTGATGAATGCGAAAGCACTTCCAGGAACCCTGTCTATAGTCATATTCAGTAAAGAGAGCCAGCCAGAATTTAAAAGTGTTGTGTCAGTTAGAAGAGACAGAAACATGAAACAGGTGATTCAAATATGGAGCAGTCATGAGAATATTTCTGCTCAGGAGCTTACAATTGATATTGATTTTGATATTCTATCAACTTGGATTTGACACGGCAAAAGTCTTGCAGTTAGAAGCAGCAGATTCTTAAAAGAGTGGTGGTGAAGGCAGGTTCAATAAACAGTAAACAAGCACAGAAAGACCTACATTTTCTTACGATTCTGTCTCAGAAGACATCTGATAGCAAACGAATCCTTCAAATTTGACTCATAATAACTAGTTTTACAAGGCAACTACTGAATTGAACTAATTGCACGTAGACACACCTGGCTTTACCTTAAAACACAAGCTCTCATTATTTCCTTTACATTTTAATAGATTTGCTGTCTCTAAGCAAGAGCTGCACAAATAAAAAATTACATTAAAGATGTATAAGAAAAATTTACCTAATTTATAACAGGACTCCAGCCTAAAAGAACACAGCAACTTCCTGCTTCAGCATATGAAATGAAATGAACCATTCACTCATCATTCATGAAATCAACCATTTCATTTCTCCACAGAGATTATCATCCCTCTTTGGAAGGGGTCTGTCCACTTTGACTTCTGTATTTCTTGCTCTCCTTCAAGGTTATTTAGTATTTACTAGCCCCTCATGAAGGCAACAACATACAAATACAATTACACAGAGCATCAACATCTGAGCAGCTAAAGGAAAAAGAAATCAAACATCCCTACCTTCAGTGGCACACATACAACAGATATTAACATTTATCCCCACCTCATCTATGTAATCCAGTATGTTGTAATCTAATTTCCCACCTAATCCATCAGATCCTGGCCATAATACTTCATGCATTTTACTCCAGAAGTGAACTAGGTCTTATCTCTGTGCAAAATCCATTTAAAATTATCTGCCCACGCAAAGTTTCATCTCAAATATTAACCAGATATGATATTCTTTCTTACACTCTGATGTATAATGGAACTGGAGCTGGGACTCTCATCTTTGCAGGGATTTAAGCATACTGTGTTCAACTCCAGTTCTCTTTAATTACCTCCAACTTTTGGAGGTAGGAAATACTGGATCTCTGTCTAAAGACTTTGCAAACTTTGTTTTCATATAATGACTACAGCAAAATAATCAGTAGCAAATCTCAGCTGTTAACTGAAGGCAAAGTATTCTCTAAACTGGATATTCGCATTCTTCATCCCCATCCTGAGTTAGCTCAAGAATATTAACTGTACTAAACACATCCAAGCTCAAAGATCTTCTATGTATCACTCCAAAATGGCTTCTTTCTACATAGGGAAGACAGAAACATGCTGTTACTCTCAACACTACCAAAAATTATGCTGCTTTGACAGCCCAGTAAAAGACTCTTCTTCAGTTTTAAAGGAAATATGACTATCAGAAAAATGCATTTTAGTGACAATGTAAGAGAGTCCAAAAAATAGAATCTGAATGAATATTCACATCTTACACACGAGTCCAAAAAAAATAGAATCTGAATGAATATTCACATCTTACACACGAGGCGTTAATCCATTATATGAGTTTTTAAATGGGTAACCATTTTTCTGTGCAATGTCATAATACTTTCATTTAAGAAATAAATAGAACCATCGCTGATCATTTAAAAGCCTTACAAGTAGTTCCTAAAAGAATTATAAAAATTCTTCAACATGCATTATAGTGCAGTTCATGGTTCCAGTAAATGAGCTCTGCTCTGTATTTTGCATGTCATATCCCATATAACAATTGTGGAGATTTCAGAAATGCAGCAGAACTTACTGAACTCTGCAGTACCTCCAACAGCAATCATGCATAAGTTGCTGTTAAAGCTCTGACAAGATCTCACAGAAGTAGCTTCCAGTTCAGGAATCATGAAAGCAAATGAGGAGAATAAACAAAACCTGCACAGCAAGCTGACTCACTGTTACAATGGCATTATAGAAGCAGTGCTTAGTGGTACATTCCAAAGGACACCTGCAGTATCAAAGGTTAAAAGCAAGTACATGGATTGACTTTTTCCTCTAACGTGATATATCAAGCAGTTTAGACCATCTGGTACAGAAGAAGTCTTGCTTATCTCATAGTTTAAATGCATAGGAGAGACATAACTATTGAATTATTGTTAGAATTATAAATATCCAGCATGTTATCTTACCTTATGCAAGACTGCTAATTTACAGTTTCAAGATATCCATAACCCTCTCCTGTCCTCAAAATGTGGTATAGGCATTCCCTAAAGAAAAATTTCACTTCAGTAGTCAGGGTTATTCAGCATGTTTGCTACATATGGGAGATGTGTACCTTTCAACCAGTATGAATCTCATTATTAGCAGACTTATTTCTTCTTCAGGAAGAGAAAAGTCAGGGAAGAACACAGATATCTCCTATAAGTATTCAGAGACTAACCACGGAGCTAGCCCACTTCTTGGGAAGAAATGCATTGGAGGTGAATGCAAAGAATATCTGTTCTTCACAAGCCACCGTCTTCTGCAGATTGGAAGTCGTCAAGGAGGGAGTACAGTTATCATCCTCTCTCTACCATGAAACCTCCCCACCAGCTCTAAGTTAGGAAATATTTGATGCAGAGAAGTGTTGCAAACCTGCTACTAACATCTATTGACAAATGGTGGTTCTCACAGCCTCACCCACTTCTGGTGGTTTCCAGGTGACCATCCAGGAAGATGCAATTACTTCCCTTTCACTTACACACATATAAATAAGTTGAGGCAGAGAATTTTTGCAAATGCAAATTCTGACCATGAAGAAATAAAGTAATTGTAGAGAGACCTAGACAAGCTGGAAGAATGAATGAAACTCATGAGATTCCAGGACTTCCAAAATCCTTTCCTTGGGAGGGACAAACCTCAACTAAAGTACAGGCTGGGGAAAGACTGGCTGGAGAACAGTTCTACTGCAAAAGATTTGGGAAGCCTAGTAGGCAGCATGATACATACATATACAGCATGCCCTTGCAGCAGTGAAGGCTGACAGCTTCCTGGACTGTACCAGCGGAAGCATAGTCAGGTGTTCAAGGGAAGCACTTACCTGCATCCAGTTCTGGATTCTCCAGTACCAGAATAATATCAATAAACTGAAGTTAGTTCAGGAGGCCACAAAAATAGTACACAGAAGCACATGTCCTTTGAAGATGTATTGAGGCAACTGGGCTTGTTTGACTTGGGGAAAAAAAATGTAGAAGGCTTTGGGAGGGACCTAATAGTAACCTTCCAGTACTACCTAGTACTAGGGGGCTATCAAAGAGATAAAGCCAAGTTTTTTATTGTAGTGCATAACAGGAGAGCAAGAGATAGCAGGCATAAGGCATTGAGGATTTCAAAACTCAATTGGACAAAGCCAGTTGAGCCAGCTATGATGATCTTCATAACTGACCTATTTTGAACAGGAGGTTGAGCTAGAAAACTCCAAGGTCCATCCAACATGAATGATTTTGTCATTCTCATCACTGTTGGCTCTTCAGCTAGGAGCTTACAAAGCAACTTGACTGGTTTAAGTTACCAGTTTCCTTGCTATTCAGTAATGCTCAGGTCTATGTAATATTTTAGACAGATTATTTTTATCTGACAAGCTTACAGTAAAAAAAAAAAAACTTTCTGACTGTGATAAAATTTCTATAGAAAATTTCAACTACTTATACAAACTATACAAACTGAATTTTTTATTCTCACCTTTGCTACTGAAAAATAGGAAATACAAACAGTCAGACATTACAAGCTCCAAAGTCTGAGTTTTCAGTTTTAAATGGGTACATTTTCATGTGAAAAAGATCATTGCCTAATTTTCAGGAAGTTTTTCTACCTACTTACCTAGTGCAAGTTACCTCAACACCTGACTCTTCCTGAAATATGAAAACATTGTCACCTTTCTGCCAAGCTTAGCAGTAGCCTGGCCACTAATTAAAAAAAACATCTGCAATATTCCTCCTTCGTCATAGACCCAAGTGTCATTGCGCAAAAGAGTAGATTTCTGTTCTTCCTTTGCTAAATTTGACCCTTAGAAATACAGTATTCCATTTCTGTATGTGAAAAACTGGATGCCATACAGAGCAACATCAGGAATATTTAATCTTTTGTCAACAGGAATATTTATAAAGAGATAATCCTCTCATGCTTATGAAAGCTGAAGCAATTCATAGTACTAATGCAAAATCCCTCACTCATCTCCCATTTATGTCCTGTTAATCATACAACATTATTACAAACAATACAGTAAACTAATTACTGTTCAGTCACTTTTTTCTTCCACACTGCAAACTAAATTACTTCCTCATGGAAATATTTTATCAATGCATTTGAACTGTTTGTTTATTCTCTTGCCTTTCGGGCTGTTTAGTATTATTTAAATTTGGAGACACCAAAGCCTTAAAGATGCCTTCCCACAACGCAGGGGGGAGGGTTCTTAGGGTGTGGTGGGCTTGGGGTTTGTTAGGTTTAGGGTTTGTTTGGGTTGGGGGTGACGTTGTTTGTTTGTGGGGTTTTGGGGGGGTGTCAGGCAGAGCAGCAGTGGGAAGAAAGAGAAGGAACAAAATAGCATTAATGAATTATCTCTTGATTTTCAGAGTCACATTGAATTCTGCTTATAAAACATTCTACAAAATCCAGAAAAACTCAGCTGATTCATTACTATACAGCCTTCCGAGATTATATTGATACAGCACTTCCGTAACAGCAAGCGCAAAGTGAATTGCACATGCTACTTCATTTGCATACTTTACTATCATTGTTAGAGGTGCACACAATCTGGGATCAGGCAATATTCAGCAAAATGATCAACTGACAGGATGAACATATAGTACAACACAAAAGCACAGGGTAAGAGATATATAATTGAAGAAAATACGTTTAATAAAATACTCTGTTCTGTGAATTTATAAGAGTCAACAGAATCAAAGGCTGATGAAGAGACTTGCTACAATCTCACTCTTTCTTTTAAGCAGAGTAACTCCGTACATGAAGTGTTATTCTGAATGTTTTACCTAGTCTGATTTTCCTATATTGAAGTGTTGAGCCTGTCTCAACAGGGTTACGGACTTGAGCTTTACAGGACTGCGTACTACCTGCCACTGAGTTTCCACTAGAAAGTTGCTCTTCACCTGATATTTATAATTTACACTTGCAGAAATCATCCAGGGGAGATATTAATAGCAATGGCAAGCCCACACCCTCCACAACTCCTCAGAAGCAAGTTCATCCAAAGGAACAATCTGCAGCAGATGACCACTAGCTTCCACAAACAAAAAACCCCAAACATGTTTGCACATGTCAGTGTTCTACTGAAGTACCCATAACTGCAGTATCGTGAACCCTGTATATTTGAAGCACAGCATAAAGCAGAAAGTTTAACTTATGAAAACAGAAAGTAGGCTTTCCAGGAAAGATTTTGGTTTTTTAAAAATCCTCTGTAGGGTACTGAGAAAATAGAATCAAGATAAAATTTCAAATAGACAGCCAGGTAAAATCATGCTAGCATTTTATGTTTTAGATTATTGAATACTGAATATTGAGTTCAGAATATTAGAAAAAATATTGACTATATTTCAAAACATTGGTGTGTTGAATCTGATCTACTCACTATATTCAACACTATTTATGAAAGCAAATCAGGATGTGTTCAGGTTCAGAATACAACCTTTTTCAGAAGACATGTATTAATGCACTATTCTTCTTGTATTTGACAGGTAAGTACAAAAGGCATTAATATATGAAACACTGTACCACTCATTTTTCATAGTATGATACTGAATCTTGCCATCCATTTTTGAGGACAACAGAAAACTTTTATACTTGGAAGTATATGCAGAAGAAATGCAGTATGAAATTAGTTCCAAGATTCTCAGGTCATTTAAAAACCCATATGTTTTTAAATGAAAGTATTTAACATAAATGAAAAATTCTCTTAGTATTATAAATAGCATTTTAAGTCCACTCTGTTGATTTATGAATAAAAAAGTATCACAAATAAAACTATATATCATTCACATGCACAACTTGCGTTTCAACAAAAGGCACTGCAGATACTTTCAGCAGAGAGACTAAGAGACACTTTAAAGACAGTAACAAAATCAATTCACCTGAGGTATGTTCAGTTTTCTTCAACAAAAAACAAGGTTGAAAAAAAGCTCAAGATATAGGAAAGAAAAATCTTCAAAATTAAGTTGCGGATTACAAGGAAGCCAAGTTGGGTGACACAGGAGGCACTAGAATCTATGACATGATTTTTTTAGTGTTTCTAGCACTTTTTTCTCATTTGGGATGGCCACAGTTTCCACAAAAATATATGGCCAACCCTTGAAACAATTTGCACGTCATGGCTTTTCCTGGCTTAATGTGGCATATTTAAATGGAAAAAAAAAAAAAAAGACTTAATACAAGTTATCTTCCACCTTAAGCTTAAACACACTTCCAAAGTGAGGTTTATGCTCAATATGATTAGAAAGTATATTATTATTAATGGAAAAAGAAAACATCAAGCCCATGAACATATAGTACTGCTTTCAGCAATGTTTTTTTGTTGTCTAGATTGGTCCTGCTAATTGTGTTTGAAGAGAAAGGCTGGTAGCTTTCCAATTTTATATAATTTTTAATACTTTGATGAAAATAGAGTTAATAAAAACCACCCAACTATTAGCTGAGGTCTAGTTACATAGCACAAAGTATTTCCAAATTTCAGGGCTCCAAAAGAATAATTGATTTCCTTACTGTTTCTATCTTCAGGTTTTTGCCCATTTTAGAATGGGATTCAACACATTACAAACCATATAGTATCACTTTCAGAAATAAACTAAGTTTTAAAGAAAGCAACTCAAGCCTGTTATTTTTCAGAATGATAGCTATGTATTGACCTATGCAGAAGTCACTTCAAATATCAAACTATCTATGTGCTTAGGTAATGGAATAAATTGCTTTCCAGCATTCAACTTGCTAAAAAATAAAGACAGTACATTTCTATTTCTACATGTCAAGTAAGCACTACATGTCATTTCACATTAGATTTTACACTGATTGAGAAGCGTACTTACTGTTCACTTTTGAAGCACTAAAGGCTTATCTCTGTCTACTACTAATGATTTACTCATTCCCTTATCTTAAAAATGAGGATGATCAAGATGTTTTCTACATCTTGATATTCACCTCTTGATTTCATCTTACAGCTTTGGAAAAAATGGCCTTTTGTGAACACTTTGTAGGAGCTCTGTTCTTTCTAAACCCACCAGTATTTGTTCAACTGTGATCAGGTTTGGGTAATCAAAAAGCATTACCTTATCTCCTATGTGCAAAAGGAAAACTTAGCTCACTAAATAGTTTGGGGTGTTTTGGTTTTTGTTATTGGATTTTGTTTTGTTTTCCCCAATAGTAATAAGATGGAAAAAGTTACTATTTGGTTTCAAACATCTAATCCAAAGACTATACACTCCAACCTGATGAGCACTTTCAAGAAATCTTTGAAGGTCTCTATTTTCTATACTCATGTAATACGTATTTGGCCCTGAATAAATTCCCAGTTAAGATGCTGTGTATAAAACCTGCTAAAAAGACAAAAAAAACCCCTCAACACAGAACTTATTCCTAAACAAGTGAAACCAGTAAGATTCTTATCATTTTGGCTAGCTGAACACAAAACACTTTCATTTAAATTCTTAACGAAGATCTCACTATTATTCTATTTATTTTTGGTTTTAGCACAACCAAATTGCATTGCAATAAATATTTGTATACATATTTGAAGGATACTAAATTGTATTAACCTTTAGAGTAACTGGAATAAATTGATGGAATTATGTTCAGTCAATAAACTTTCCCTGGCAATCAACAGATGATTTAGCATTAGCCTCAAAGGCACAAGAGACTGGTTACCACTTTACATACATATCCAGCAGGTCAGGTCCCAATAATTAAAGATTGGTTTTCACTGACTTTTCTTGCTTTCTTTCCACTTTAGTTGGCCCCTCAGTTTAATAAAAGCTTATTTATACTAGTTAGTGATTAATAAATTTTCATTTTCTCATTCAGCATATTTCATAATATTGCCATATTATTTCTTACTCAGATAAAAGTTTTGGTTGAATTTTTAATCAGTGGAGCAGGAGTCTTCAATATCACATTCCTTCCTTCCCTTCTGTTATATGTGTAAATAATCACATTAAAAAGAACTAATTAAAACTGAATATCTAAACAATAGGTAGCTTACAAGAAGCATGGAAAAAGTTATTTTTCTTCTACTGTGATTATTTGCAAGAGTTCAGCTCTATTTTTCCCTCAAAAAGATATCAAGCCAAAATAAAAAAAAACTGGCATGCTAACTGAAAGAGCAACGGGAATCAAGAGTCTTTTCTTTTTGTTACTGTAGCACTATGCTCTACCCTGCCTGGGGAAGTAGCCATAAGGGGTTTGCTTCGTTTCGTTTAATATCCTGATACTGAATCACAAGTGCTACATATAGGCACGAGCTTTAAAAAAATCTGTGAATTTTGCAAAGTAAGTGGTCATCACCTCCCTATATCCGGGCCTAATGATTTACTCCCAAAATACTAAGTTCCAACTCAAGGTAGAAAAAGTTTGAAAAATACTGACAGCCATGCCTTTAGCAAAAAAGAAATAAGCAGCATCACATTATAACTGTGTAAGTCATCAATTTTCAGGGTGCTGCTTGGAGTTACAAACCCCCAAAACATTAAAGTCAGTCTCTGTCCTATTCCCGAAGTTAAGGTCAGCTGATCTGCTTTCACCAACAGTAAATGCATATGGTTTATTGCCCAATGGCAAGGTATTCTCAAATTCCCTAACCCAAACAGTCTGGCAGAATCCACGATTACAAGCCTTCAGGGCATGCTGCAGGGCTTATCTATTTAGTCAGGCTTTCGCCTGAGGAGCTGGCTGAAGAAGTAAAAAGAAGGTTGTTAAGTTCTCTTTATTTGACAATGAGGTCATTTTTATGTATTAATTTATGTACATGTGCCTAGAGATTATTTCAGGCACATTTCAGGCAGCAACAAACAACACCAGTCATATCCTAATTAGCTTAGACTAAATAAGAAAAGAACTAGGTTTCCATTATAGATATATTCCTGTGGTACTACAAAAGAATAGAGTTGGTCAAAACCAAAAATAAAAGGGCAAAAACATGGCTTTTCATGGATTGAGATATACTTGCAAAAATCTAAAGCCAATTTATAAGTTTTATGTCAGTACACAGGTGATTTTCTGTTTGGTACTATCAAAGTCTTTCCTTCAAAGTCCTTTGAATTATTATGGAATAACACAAAAGAGATTCTTCTGTCCTCTTAGAATAACTCAGCGCATAATTTTGCAAGTGTTCAGAAGTTTGAGATATTTAGTTCATTTGCCTTGCAAGGAAATAAAAGGAGCTTCTCAGAATAAAAAGTAACCTAAAAAGGAGCACAAAATGGTACATTCATGGGTGTTAACTGAAAGAATACAATCAGTACAAGAAATCAACTGGAAAGTGAGGCTGATTGCTGAATACTTTCTGACAAATCTAAAGAGACTTTCCTGTAGGTATTGGCTTGACCTATTCCCTGAAGAAACAAGAGAAGCATATTAGATTGCCAAGCCTAGGGCACAACTTAGATATAACACTGTTTTAAGGAGGAGAAAAAAAGTTAAAAGAGAAAATGTTTCAGGTGACACACATGAGTTCTACAAATGCATTCGAAAGAAATGCAGTGGGTCTTAAGGCACCCATTTTCTATAGTGGTTAAATGCTATAGACTCTAACTTGTATGTTACTTAGCAATGCCTAGTATCAGTAAAAAAGATGTTGCTTCATTGACAGCTCTCCCTGACCTGGGAATGTTCATGTCCCAGGCCAATGTATTAAACTACAGCAGAACGTGTGTAATACAGCAGTATTCAGCAGAGCCAATAAAAGGCTCTATGAAGACTTTAAAGTGGCCAAGAGAAGCTTCAACCCTATAAAATCTGTGTTCTACATTTGCAGTTTGTCAGGAGTCATTCTGGTTTGGGTGGTTGAAAAGACTAGTTTAAGAACTGTTTTGCACTGATGGAGGTGCAAAGTGACAGAAATGCAACCAAGGATCATATCAGAAGTTATGAAATGACCAAGTACCAAGGGCTCATAAACCTGGAGCTTCAAAACAAGGGCTTATATTGTGTTTCAAAACCTATTCAAACCATCTAAAACTGATTGTTGTTACCAAAGGGAGTGCATGGCAGGGTTGCACTTCTATTGGAGAAATGAGAGAGAAGACCAATTTTCACACACACTCCAAGTATGAAATCCAACATATGCCTCAACGATGAGCACCTTCCAAATACCTTTGAGAAATATCCATGTCAATCACACAGAAAACAGCATATACGAACAGAAATACAAGTAGTGCGGACCTCAGGAATAGAACTTATTTTATGAGGAGGAGAATATATGCTGCATTGTCACAAATACAAATGTAAAATGAAAACAGATACTGTGCTCAGCAGGTCACACTTGAAAGTTCTCTCTTCCAATACCTAAATTACAGTAACATTCCAAAATAAGACCTATTCTTTTTACAGAGGATATAGTAAATATCATGAGATCTTTAATTTACCAATGAAAGCTTTTAAGCTCCACTAATCTGTGGCTGGCTGACAAAATTGTGGTTTATGCCATAATACCCAAACATGTTTTATATAATACAGAACCCATTCAGTAATTTTCTCAAGTTCCAGATATTCACTTCCCTTAATACACGAAAGATGTTTCAGAATAGGCAGAGTGATCAGAACTGAGAGCTTGAAGATTTGGAGTGAAAACCTGTGGGGATTTTCCCATTTGTCACCCCTTAGGCTGTGGTAGTGACTAATGAAGAAAGTCATGTTCCTCTACAGACTGTAAAGTAAAGTTCTTCCTTAAGCACAAATGGAAACTCAGGATGAAGAATACAAAGATGACTTTTAATTTCAAACCTATCTTCTACCTCCCTGGTAAGGTAAAGCAGCCCACAGCTCAGCTGCACAATCTGCTTACAAGTCTGCTTGCACGTGTAAGTAGGGGAACATGTGGACTACCAGCTTAGCTAAGAGCTATGTGGAAATGCCAAATAAGATTTCCTTACCGCGAACAATCATCAAGCTTCGGGTCAACTGCCCTTTATGTACTGTAATGATTCTGAGAAGAAAGATAATGCAAACAGAACTTTCTAAAGTGGACTCAGAACTTTATCACTGCAATTTCAACATATGTGAACTTCTATTTTTCACAAATACAAACATTTTTGTCTTACTACTACATAAAGATTTAACAGTTTTAATTTACATTGTTGGGCTAAAGCCTTCTTTAACAATAATGAAAGATTGAAATATGAAATCCCCTAGAGTATCATTCGTATTGATAACAGTATTTTTTCTGATAGCAACAAGAAAGCGCACCAACTCTTGCGTTTAACTGATCAAGTTTCTAAAAACAAAGCTGGTTGCCGAAGAGCATTGTTCACTGTGAAAACTTTCCTGCTACACTTCAACAAACATTCACCCACTGAACCACTAAGACTTGAACTCTGAGCACCTAATATCACAAGGTCGAGGCTTTTTGATCACCACCTATTTTATTTACTCAGAACTTCTGACACAGTTGTCACCAATACTGAAATGCTAAAGGGATTATGTTATCCAGCCAACATTGGTTGGAATGGAAAGAAAGGAAAAAAGCTGTTTTTTCAAGGTTTAGGAACATTAAGTTCTTAATCTGCGTACTTGTTTATCATGAAACCACTCTGTCGTTGTTGGGGATACGATACAAAACATAACAGATGGTCCACCAAAACCCTATCATGTTTGCTTCAATTATTTGTGGAAGACTGCAGAGGGGGAGGGAAGAACTGTGATTATACAATAAAATCTGAAAGGAGTACAGAGCCAGGTACTAAGCCATAGTAAGAATTATATGCTGAAGTAAATAGATGTTCAGGCACAGGTTGCCCTGAAACCACTCCAGGATGTTCCACTTCAACAGCAATTATGAAAATACAGAGCCAAACAAGCACAATAGTAAAAAACATTCCATTGTTCCTTTTACCCACTTATTTTTTTCCAAGACTCCAAAAGCACATACACCTGACTTCGCCTAGTTCGTCCACAGAATTACTAATTTAATACCATTAGAACATATGTAAAAGAGAAAGATACACCACTAAGTGTAGTAATTAAGTCTAATTGCAAAACCATCTAAAGGGCAAACTTGTAATGTGAAAACAGAACCAATGACCTTTTAAATGTAAAGCAATGCTCAGCACAAGAGAGATGTGCTTTTTAATTCTTCTAGGCCCTTAAGAATGCTTTTTCATAGGCCAAAAGGTCAAGAAGCTCCCATGCAGGAGCATGTCTAGAACAGACTAACCAAATCCTCCTCCATTTCCATGTGTCTCAAATTTGCTGCCACCACCACTCCATCAAAACACAGATGCCAACAATGTGGTGCTACTTCAAACACATAAATATTAATGATAAAGGAAATACATCAGAAAAGCTGTGACAGATTTTATAAAGACACATTCATACATTATTTCCTATTTTTTTTTCTAAGCTAAAAGGGTTTGACCTCAGAGCTGCACAAATTTAGGGCATTTGAGGCAAGAATTCAATTTTATTATATAATCTGTTTCCCTGTGTATTACAAATCACTGCACTTCGACCCAGCTACCTTTCCCTCACTAGATCCAGTAAGGTATATTTCTCAAGATTATATTCTTCAAGGTGCCAATACCTCAAAGACATCAAAAACCTGAAAAGCAACAAATTACTACTGACAACATGCTCCAAAGATTACTCTCACACATGGAAAAAGTCCAAACACTGATTTAATTCACTTTCCTTCCTGCTACTGTCCATTGGCAAATGCTCCTCTTTTGAAATTTAATATTGAGAGCTTTCCTTGTCAGGATACATTGGAAAAATCACTTGTGATATTTCATGTATTGGATAAATTATATGCACAGCAATATGATTATATTAAATAAATTGGTAACAGCTTAAATCTCTCTTTATTAGAAATATTTTCTCTACCCAGAAGTTCCAGAAGGAAGTTTTCTTTACCTTGCTCAAGTTTCTTTACCTTGCTCAACCTTGCTTCAGTTTTGAAGTACAAACACTAAAAATTTCATTCGCTTCATTATCAATTTCATCAGTGTCACAAAAGTTACCTCTGTATTTGTACTCACATTTGATTGGACATTCAACGATAATTGCAGAATCTGAGTGATATTCAAACCAAGTCAGCCACAAAGCCCAGGGCCTTCTCCCGTTCATCAGATTGTGTCTGTTCTGCGCTGTGAGGTTCTATATCTATAACCCCAAACTAGATTTAGTAAAATATGAAGTCTTTTAACTGGGTCCATTTTCTTACACCAATCTAAACTACACAACCTGTGTGACTCCTCAGTTATTTATGCTTCATTATTAATTTGGTCCCCTTTGTTAACCCCATATCTCTTCCACCTTTTCTTTATTTTCAGATCATTGCTATATACATTGAATGGCACTGAACACAGCACCAGTCTTCAAAATTCTCTGTAATTATTCCTTCTTTAATTAAGATTCCTTTCAAAAGTTGTTCTGAACTATAACAACTATTCACTTCTTGGGTGTACTAAAATGTTACTGTATAGGAGTAAATATTTTTCCTCCCCAGAATGTTATGCAGCATGAGATGAAAATACATCACATACCTTCACAATATTTGCCCCAATTCAAGGGTCAAGATATAAAACCAGCTTATTTCAGAGTGCATTTTCTGTAAATTCACCAAAATAAATCCATATTGCCTTCCTTATTATTTCACTTAATGTCAGCTGACTAAACTACAGGTACTCTGGGCACCCAGCTTACCTACTTTAACCATCAGAATTACAGCAAAGCTTCAAGTCTTTTGGATTATTCTTAGTTGATTAGATCTCAAAGGAAATATTCTGGTCAGAAAAGAGTATTGCTCATTCAAAATTGGTAAAAAAAAATCAGTTTTTTGTTATACATATCAAATCAGGATTCACAGAATCTTAAGTGTAACATACTCCGCAGGTGGTACTACATAAACTACATAAGCTAGTCAGAGAAAGCAATTTCTGTTGAGGTAGCATGTCACTGACATGAAATCCACATCATCACCATAGATTTGCAGTCTTATAGGGTTCTAAGAGAAAAGCTAAATCCTTTTCATTACATTTCTGTACTCCTTCAAGCAATTAACTACTATGATTTCCCAAATTTACTGATGTAAACAATAAATGAAAGAGTGAGATTTCCGTGCTGCTGCTCCCCACCTTTATATAGGTGTACTATACTGAGCTGTTCTTTTCATGCACAAGGGAGATAATAAATTACATGACAAAAATAAGGTTATTGCAAAGAACTGCAGTGTTTACTATCAGATTTCTGTGATAACTAAGTTATGTACATTGAAGTTTTAGAATTTGTTTCACATGTATTTGCAATCTTCACAAGTGAACTGGGAGTTCTGACTGAAGCCTTAACTGTCTGTTTAGAGATGACCAGATCTTGCTTTTTGGAGTGAAACACGCCAGAAATCTGAAGTTCATTTTACCAATTCACCCTCCAAGCTATATACAGTAACAGATCTCAGAAGTTACTCCAAGGCAACACATTCCTGCATTGTATTAAGTGGTTCATACAAATAAAGCTTTCGCCTCTACTAGTGAATAGGCTGATTTAAAGACTGACTACAATGCGGAAACCTCCCTTACAGTATGTGCTCCATCAGCCTACAAAACCCCTACCCAAAATGAATCACAGCTTTCAGGTTCTGAAATAAAGTTTCACATTCATAGAAGGCTTAAGCTTGAGAGTCACCTTTCCTCTTCATTATGCACACATCTTGTTTTGCTCTTTGACACGTAATACGTATCAATATAATACTTCTCACCATCTGAGGCAAATCTATAGTGGTATAAGAGTGCTCCAAGAGCATATATTAACTGTCACCATGTTAAGACACTTCAAAAAGGCAATGATCACTTCATTGTCCATTAACTCTACTATGACCTCTTCAGATCAGGCTTTTCCCCTAAAAAGGGCATCAAGACAACTTGAGTTTCACTGATATTTTTTGATTATGACATTATTGACAGAAGGTGATGAAGCTGCAGTAGGTGTAGAGTTTTCTACAAATGATTGTGGAAAGCCCAAGTACAAGGCAGCACGGGAATCACAGACTGTGATGAAAATTATTTAAACCATCACATGACATCTAAATAAGCCAAATTCCTTCCCCTTCACATCACACCACTGGTGTGGTGATAATTTCAGCTTTTACCAATATACATGTTGGGTATGAAATTAGAGCTGTCATGGGATGTTGTTTCCTGCTCATTTGGCTAGCAGTGAAATCCTTCTTTGGCCATTAACAAGCGATTGCTTTGGAAGAGACAGGAACAGTTCAGCTGAGCAACTATCTAATTTCTTAATATAGGAAAACAAGTCTAGGTTACCTGTAAAAAGGATTGAGGCAACGTCTGTGAAATTTACAATTGTCTCTTTTGAATTCAAATCAATCTTTTCAGTGTCTTATTTAAAACAAATATGTTCCATCACATGTGTTATTGCAGATGATAATTATATTCAATCCCATTTAAGTCTTCACTGTAGAGAAAACAAAATAGCATCTGCATTTCAGTTACTTTTTACATGTACATGCAAAGAGTTAACTGCAAAGAGTGTTAATGTTCAAGCATATGTAAGTCTTGTCTATCTGTAATATCCTAGAAGAAGAGAGAATTCAGCATTTTCCACTCTATTTCAGAGTAAAAAAGAATACAGGTAAATACCAAAGCTATGTAACATCAGAGCTCTTTATAACTGCCCTATTGCAGTTGTAGATGTGCACTTTTTCTTGTCAGTCTATACTTATGGAAGCTGTCCCTGCTTTAAAAAGTATGAAATTCAATAATTTCAAAGAAAATTTAACTATAACAGCAGCAAGTCATTATGTTCCACCAATCCATCATTCTTATAGAAAAAAAATGTATTTTCTTCACAATGAGCAATTTATAGATGCCGAGTACATCTGGGATTACTATTTGTAGTCTATTATTTCACAAAAAATATTTCTAGTAAGAGTAAGGCTAGATAAATATTGGAAAAGTTTGACATTCTGTGTAGATTATTTCTGAAGATGTGAAAATAATTTGGTAAGTATTGCACCAAACAGTGAATAGAAGAATATCTGCACCTGTTTAATTTAAAACCTGTTATTTTTAAAGAATGTATATATTCCCAATAAAACAAACAAAACAACATTAAAGTAGATGTTACTTGAACCATTAGCTTTGAGAGTATAACCTCTTATGATGACTTAGGACACCTTTCTGGTGTTTCACATTGCGTTACCTGCTCCCAGAGTGGCAAAACACACTCCATCAAGAATTAATAGTAAAACCATATAAGGATATCTACTATTTTTACCTGTGATAGAATAACAGATCCTCTCCCTTAACTTTCCTGCCACACACACTCTTGACAGCCCTTGGGAATCAATTACAAACAGAGACGTTTCAGTCCGAAGGTCTCACCTCCTCCCAGGAAAGTCAGCTAGCCAATGAAAGATTCACACTGCTCCCTTAAAGACACTTTTGGCATCTCCATACTGTACACACTATTAAGGATAAACCTGAAATGAGGTTTCCTCCCAAAGACAGATGGCTATTACCTAAACCATCTACAAGATTTAATAAACAGTAATTTCACCTTGATGCTTGTAAATTAGTACTCGAGCTACATGAGATATCTCTGACAAAAATGTTCAAGAAAATTCTTCTTGACAAAAACATTGACACACAAAACCAAAATCTTTGACTGAAGACTAATGGACTTCAACTGCTACATTGTAACATATTATAGAACTTTTAATTGCAAAAAAACATTTGATATGCCTTTGAATCACTGTAACAGGGCTGTAATTCAACAGTTGTGCTAATTGCTCACAATTGTTAAAGATCTTGTAGCACATTTGCACAAGTGAGAAGGTTAACGTTTGTCTGGTTAAGTACCAACTTGAGTAAGTGAAGTTCACCTGCTTTAATGCGACTTCCCACAAATTTGCCATTAGATCAATCCATCTTCACATCTCTACAAACTGACTCAGGAACAGCATCAAATTGCAGAGATAAATGCGTGTCAGCCATACAGAGGAAGATTTTATCGATATTCATTTTTTTCATCCTTTTGTTAAACAGAAACTTGAAAGTTTCACATCTGAAAATGTTCAACAAGTGCTACTACTCATATGAAAAAAACAGTCAACATTTTAAGTTACACTTTTATATGACTGTTCTTGGACCACTGTAACACATGGTAAAGCACTAAAGAAACCCAGAGTAAGCCTCCCTCAAGGCTGGAGATAATAACTATAATATGATACTATTTCATATATTGAATTTGCCATCCACACACAGTAAAAAAGCTAGAGATCTAATAGGGTTTTTTTAGGTATGCTTGAAGAACAGAGGAGGGAAGAGGAGAGGAGAGGACAGCTCCCAAAGGACAAGAAAGACAGAGAAAGCGACTATTAATCCTTGAGCAGAAATGCTGAGATTTAAAAAAAGTGATCTGCTGGAGCTTGTTGATCAGACAGTTATGTTTGAAAATCTTTTATTTAAGAATGCAACATTATAAGACTTTTATTGTTAAAAACCAATTATTTCACCAATATTTTTTAGGTCTCAAATCATTGTTAACTACAGCTTCTGAATAACCAATAGCTGAGCATGGTTGCACCAGCCAAGGATCAATGAAAGGAATAAAAATTCCATAATACCAGGCCTGGAATAAGAGAGCCAGAGCTACCTAATCCCTAGACAGATGGCAATAGAAAGTTGGTGAATGGGTATGAATTTTTAGAACTCCAATACTGACAATATAGGGAAGGCCTCTGAAGCTTGAGCACATGCAGCATACATCCCTCTAAGCCTGGCCTGCCAGGCAAACCAGGACACATGGCCTAAAAATAAAATAGAAACTGTGGTTCACTTACACTCTACAAGTAGCAGAGTAAACAGAATGATTGCCAAGGTTTTTCCTCTCTCAGTTTTAGGCATATGCAGCTGGCACCAATGTGTTGTTCTCATGCACCAAAGGCAGCAGATGGAATGAATTACATATTTCAACAGCCTTTGACATCACATCAAACACTTTGGCTTTTAGCTTTAGAAGAGTAACTCTTGGGACCTTCTCCCCTCCCCTCCAGCTTTCACCATCCAAATAGAAGTCATATACAGTTATTTCCTTCTTTATAGGACAATATAGCCATGCCATATGTTGTAGACTTGCACATCTTGCATAGTAAAACTGTGCGATAGTAGCAAAGGCTTTGTAGCTAAGACACTACCCACTGAGTGATGTGTTACAGGTAACCTCTGAAAAGGTCTTTACAATGTCCATTGCATTATAGAAATTAGTGTTTAGCATTTATCTAAAAAATAAAGATATTTCAAGTCTTTAATATTCACAACTTAGACAAACTGATCAGCTTAAGTGTTATCGATTTTAATTTCTTCCTTAAATTTCATTATTATAGCTACCTCGGGCAAGTGCACCACCAAAGTTGGTGGGAACCCTTGCTGGTGATGGCAGTGACAGGCTGGGACCAGTGTCTAGCACAGCTGAACATGACCCACAGCGCATCATCTTCATCCACAAAGTTGAAAAGCATCTCTTTAGGCACTAAATTCAGCTTAATGTCTGTTCCTAAACTGGATCACAGGAAGCCTGTGTGCTCACATCTGCAACTGTAATGCTAAACACAGACCAGACAACAAGCCTGATCCAGCACCTGAGTTGTCACTTGCTTTCCATTCCCAGAGTGGCTGTCAGACAAGGGGAGTCGCTGTTAGTATCCGCTCTATACATAGTGCCTGAATCATCTCCTCTTGTGTACTTCCTCCTTCCTATCCCTCCAGAATTATGTACTTGTGCAAGACTCAGACTTCAGTCAGAGGCTGCTTCAACGCAGAATGGAAACCTCAGCACAAAGCAAAGAGTGTGTTCTGAAGACAGGCAAGCTGGGAGGTACCACATCTGCACAGGGCCAGGAGAGCACACCACCTAATTCCTCTAAAAATCTCAAAGTGATTAAGGTGATTAAAGCTTTCCTATCCTTAGAAGCTTGCAGACCTTCAGTCTTTCTGGAGCATGCTATCAAGGGACTCTTTGCTTTTATGTTGCCAATCATTTCTTCCAGTCTCAGGTTTTCAGCAGATCAAGTAAACATACCTTGTTATGACCTTGATTCCCTCCACTTCTGAAGTGTGATCAATGCTGGCTATTCTGATGTTTTCAGAAAATGAATAGCTTCTGAGACTTTCAGACTATATCAGACCCATACATCCTTCCATAGCTTTTCTGCTGGAAACTCTGCGTGTTCAAGTGACTTTGATCCCAGCAAGCTCAATACTTCTTTGAATTACATCACTAGTAGCTACTAACCCTGATGTCAATCTCTATCATATTTGGTATTCTCTTTTCTCATTTCAAATATTAATAGCAACATTTCCCCCCCTTCAAGGCTGTTTACTTGTATTTGACTATTTATATTTTGACATGAAGCTCAATACGACCCAGGTTTCTTGTAGCCCAGAAACCCAACTGTATCCCGGGCTACATCAAATGTAGCATGACCAGCAGGTTGGGAGAGGCAATTCTGCCCCTCTACTCCACTCTTCTGAGACCTCACCTGGAGTACTGTGCCCAGCTCTGGGGCCCTCAACACAAAAGGGGCATGGACCTGTTGAGAAAGAATATCCCTCATCAACTGGGAAAAAAAGTTTGGATATCTACTCTTTGGAAAACATATCCCTATGAATTTCCTTTTGTTCAAGATCTGCAATCTATGTTAATGGATTTGGAGTAAATTGACAGTATGCTACAGGTGCATACAGAATTAAGTGCTTCCATGCACCTTCAGCCCAAAAGGTATCCATTTTTTCCAGCTTTGTTCAAGACATTTTCATTTTGCTTCTTCCCAATTATTCTTTGCTTCTGAAGTTTCTCTCTCTGCCCAGTTCCTCTTTCTAGCAGGAGGGACAGCTGTGAGAGACAGGATTTTTCTGACAAAGATAAAATACTTCAATTCATCTCAGTTGTCCACTATCCTAATCTCTCAATTTCCTTAAATCAGCCACTCAAAGTGAATAGATAAAATAGCTCCAAGAGAAAGAAAAAGAAAAAAACCCAAAGCCCAGCATACATACATAAGAAAGGTGCAAAGAAAATGGATTACTAAGAAAAAAATAGGAAAACATCAAGTGAGGCTACAAAACCAGGCAGAAAATAGCAAGACTTAAGCAAAATGTCAGAACTGAAACAACAAGACAGTGAGATGGAGTTACCAATCTGTACATTCAAAGTGACTTAAGTATCCCAAGTACTTACTATAATTGCATCAAAATAAACCTATGTTAGCCTTTGTGTTCAGTGCCACATTAATCTAATACACTAATTTCTGTGCAGTTCATAACATGATATAGTTAAAGATGTTACTGAAATATAAAACTCAGTTGTCACACAAAGTCTTTAAATTAAATACCCAGTGTGACAGTGTATCCTTTTCTAGGACCCAAGCAGAGAGGGCCATTTTTTTTTCTTTATCATTGATCAACTAAATCACCAGCTGTTTACAAAGAATTGCTGGCAACCCTGGAAGTATCATTTGTCTTCCTAAGCTGCACAAACTCAATTCACCCATTTGTTTAAGAACACAACAGGCTAACATTGTCAACATCTTCATTATTAGTACATAAAAAGGCTCAAGAAACAGCTCCTGCTCACGCAAAACTTCCACTGAATAAAATCATGCCTATTGAAGAACTACAGCATCAAGCTCTCTAAGTTGTATGGAGCATAAATCCATATGAAGGTTTTTAACTGCTAGAATAATACAAGTCTTTCAGATTGTTAATCAGCTCAAATCAACATTGTCTCAAATCTTATACCTGGAGTTTATTATAGTTTTATCAAGTCTGTACAGGTGTGCACACACCCAGTAAAATTGCACTGCTTCCTCATCACATTTGAAAATCCTTTTTCAGCACTTTTTTTCTTATCCACATTCAATCCTGAAAAGCGAGGGCAACCATCCTAAATTAACTGCAACTTTCCAGGGATGCTGAGGTACATGCATGTTGTTTTCAGGTATACAAATCACCCCAATTCATAGGTTAAAAAAAAAAAAAAGTCATTGTTAACCCAGGTTCTTAACTTATATTGACAGAACAGGGAGAAGCATGATGTGATGGTGGTCAAACATCAACACATGTAGACTGTGCCCATAAACAACCTGCATATTCTAATCTTTGATACTTATGACAAATATATATTAGCTTATGACAGACATATGTGGAAACGTCTCATCCGTCCTCTTTCATAGTTGAAGTACTAATCCTAATTTAATAGTTCACATTTACTCAATCCTTTGACTTCTTTTTCTAATCTTGCATTAAATATAAAAGCATTATTTTAAAGGGATCTTCCAGAATGTTACAGTAGTCACTCTTCCATTTTAGTATGTTAAGATTGTTCAGAAAGTTTAAGGCAACCAAAAATAAAAAGCTTAAGATATACTTAAAAGCTGCTGCAGTTCTCAGTCATGGTCTAGCACAGCCCAGCATGCCTACTGATTCTTTTCAAACCATACATATGCTGATTTGCAATAACCTGTGACACTGGCATCATATTTACTACTTCCTCACAAGATTATTTTGCTTTTTCAAATACATAAACATAGTTCTCCAAGTCACCTTGGAAATACTGTCAGCTATTTCCCATTTTAACTTTTGGTAACAGTCCATTCTTAAGTCATTCACTTCAGAACTTTTTAACTCAGTGTACACTGGCTATATATTTACTGTCAGATCCTATCTGGAAGCCAGTTTTCTTCCACCCAAAACAGAAAAGCAAACTTAGCTTAACATCTCACATTCCAGTACAAGACCTTCTCCAGCAACAGTTTTACATGTACAATCAGGTCACATCTGATAACCCGGCTGGATTAAGTTGAACAGCTGTGACCTACAGATTTTATGTTCAAAATATGGATATGCCATAAAAATTCTGGCTGTAACAGATCTCCATTGTGGTATTTTACAGTAGACTGGACTAGTCTCAGCAGTAACACATATGCAGGAGACAGAATACATATGCACAAGGAGTTGGGCACATGGTACCTGTCTTTTCCAAAGCTGATTATTCTGATGCAGTCTGACAGAAGCTACATCTAAGCAATATCTTTTTCAAAGGCTCTCTTACAGCGTGAAAGTCAACAGATGTGGCAACAGAACAGCATTTGGAAAGACCAAAAAAACAGGCATAGACCACTTTTTCTCTCCCTGCTCTAATACAAACACACAGTAGTCACCAAGTGGAGCCTCCTGTAAACCCAGTTCTTTGAATAAGGAATGGGAGCAGCAGGGAAAGATATAAAGTGAATGGCAGGAATATATCATTCTGTCTATAAAGTAAACTAGAAAGGAAGCATATGCCAGTGCCAGCAACCTATCATGAGCTAGGTGATGGAAAACAGACAACAGTGGGAAAAGATGACAGTTTAAAGACACTTTCAAAAGATAATTTACAGTTACAATAGCGATCCAAAGCACTGAGAAATTATACCTGTCAAATGACTAATTGGTGATGAACACCACATGATGGAGTGAAGCTGTTTGACAATAACTGTCAGCATGATCACAAACAACAAACACCAGCTACATCCACAACAGTCCCACCCAGCATATTAATATGGGAGCTGGGACAATCCTTCAACATATTTTGAAGGACTGAGGTCAAGTGACAAGTAATTTCATTTGAGGTTAAAAAAACCATACCCTTTGTAATAATTTATTAGCTGGTACCTTTTTGTTGCAGCACTCACAGACATAAACCAAATCAGTTTGTTACAATGAATAGTAATCTATTCTAACAAAACACAGCACTCTGGTCTGAACCTGTAAAATAGTCTCCTCCTCAGATCATAAAGGAAAATAATTTATACTTAAGGGATTTTGGGGGGATTGACTGCAAAGTCCTTTTTAGAAATCTACTGTTATGTTTTTAATCAAGTCACTCACCCTCACATACGGCAAGATGAATCTAATCACTTGCTTTGCAAGTTTAGTATCCAGAGACACTACGGAAGTTTCAACAGCTGTTGGAAAAATGCTGCAGCCTCTGACTTTTTTAGTAAGAGTTAGTAAGTTGCTGTAGCCAAGGTTTACTGTAAATTGATGATTTTGCTGGATTAGATGTTAATATGCAGCTTGATACATTATTTATGAGAATGAGTCACAGATCTAATTAGAAACATGACATGAAAAGCTTTTGAGTCCACAATCTGGATTTTCCCTGACATGAAAAATTCGACATGTGAATACATTTTCACTGAGAGAAAAGAGATAAATTACCTTTTACATCTAAATGTAAAAATGTCGTGTTGAAGATGCATCACTCACCTTTCTGAGTTTGGGAAAGGCCAGTAAAGTATCCAATGGAGTAGAAGCCCTTCTGAAACATGAAGTATTCACTCCTCCATCCCTCTCTATCAGCTTGTAAAACATCCATTCTATATATCTGTCCACTCAATAGACATTAAACAGGTTTACAATCCTCTGCCAGGTGAGCATTTCTGGAGCTTCAGTAAGGTAGGCCAGGAACAGGCCTCATTTGTACAGCTAAGCAAAGCCATGTCATAGCTACACAGCCCTAAATACCTGTGTACTCCAGCCAGTATGGTGTTTCAGCTTTCCAGGCTTAACTGATGATTAAACTAATCTTAGAGCATCATTATTTAACTGTTTTGGCTGGAAGTACTGTGCTAGCCAAATCAGTAACAATAGATTCAGACAATGACAGAAGGGAGCCGCCATTCAATTAGTGATAATGACTAGTAGTGGTCAATAAGTGTAGCTGGGAAAGCATTAGTTGCACAACATATTAGGGGACTATTTGGTGCAGTGGATTAATTCACTAATTTATTTCTTGGGGCATAAGCCAAAACCCAGCTTGTTATAGGTAACAAGTGAAGTCAGTTTTGTAGTGTAAGCTTGACCTATTTGCCTTCCTGAAGGCTTTGTTGTTTATTCAGGATTGATTTTGAGAGCCCAGTTTCCCATACTTGCCTGTTTCCTTGCACGTTTAACTGTCCATCAAGCCACTTAGTCCAAAATATACTCAAGAACTATTGCTGTAAAATTATCTTTTTTCACCAACTCTGGGTTAATTATACCTTATGTCACTGCACAGAAATTGGATGATTTAATTTCAACAGCAATTATTTAAATATTGCAGTTACATTCTAGGTTTTAAACTTACACAAAATGAGACCAAGTTTCAGATATGAAAAGATAAAGGTATCACTGGATACATATATGGTCTGCCAGGCAGAGGAGTATGATGAGAAACATTTTCTTGAGTTCACAAAACAAACTATCATGATACACTAATTAGCTGTCACAATGAAAGCAAGCATTTTAAATAATTTCCAGTTAGACAGAAATTAGCGTGAACCTTACTGTACACATTAAAAAAATATATTAAGAATAGTATCATTATTCCTAGCCAGTACTGATTTGCTCCTGGTAGAACCAAAAGCTAACCCAGTGTAAGCAAGTCTTCCAAGTCCAGGAAAACAATCTGAAGTGGCATATAAACAACTGCAAGCTTTTTCCAGACTTTGACAACATTGAGGGGTAGAACAGCACTGAACAAGAAAAGTAATTACTAATAAACAGCCAACAGATTGCAGTCAGATGCCCTTGTATGAGGGCAGTACTGAAAAAGACAGGAGAGGTCAGGATGTACTTGTTTCCAAGATTAATAATTCATTAAAAATTTCACTAGAGAGCGACTATAAAAAAAATAATCTTGAGAAGAAAAGAGCAATGCTTCAGCATCGGCGGTCTATGTCCTTACTTGCACAGGACCAGCTCCTGAGCTATCTGTAGGGTACACATTCACACACACATTGTGCTTACCCTCAAGTTGCTTTTGTTTCCAGCAAGAAGGAAACCCCTAAGTACTGTGACAAGGATATAAGGCTATTTCATTCAGAGAGATTTTTAGCTGTTATTATTTGTCCTTAAATTGAAAACATAGCATCTATTGGTGATGCTACTCATTCCCCTCTGAATGCACCATGGAGCAAACAAGTGCTAACAGGACAGAAGATATGAGCAAGTAGGCATTGCCTCAAACTACAGTTGTGATGCCAGCCCAGCTTTGTAATATTTTTTAACAATTTCAAAATAAAAAATTACATCCTTTTCTAATCTGTTATTTTTCAGTGATATGCTTATTTTCATCCTTGGTGAAAATGTTTGGGTTTTTTTTAATCAATGAAATTCATATTTCAAAAAAAACCATGCAAAGATTAGAGGCTGACATTTTTTATTTATAAATCAATGTATTTTAAAGCTTCAGCAACTGTTGTAGAGATTGCCGCTATGTTCATGGTCCAGAGTTAGAATTAAACAAACTGAAACCTCTATGTGTAATGATAAAAGGCTCAACTAAAGAAAGATCATGAAAACCAAAATGAAGAAAAAACAAACAAACACAAAACCAAAACAAATCAGAACACTATATCAGACTTGGCAACTTAAGCCCTATAAGCTCAATTTCAAAGTCTGTCATCCAGCTGTAACATTCACCAAATATAACTCCCCCAAAGGGTACAACTCTTGATTCTTGGGGAATCTTATCTTATCTTATTGAAGATAAAAATGAACACACACCCTTGACATTGTCAGCAATAGGAAACAGACCTCAATCTGCCTCTACTCTGATGTGTATTTAGTCTAGAGAGGGAGATCTTCTCTTACCGTACATGAAAGAGTTGCTTCTTTATGTTCTTCTTACCTGAGTTGAGAATCCAGTGGTTCAGAGCAGCAGGGGAAGGGGAGAGTATAAAATAAAAAGCCCATAATTCTAGGAAATTTCTTTTTACAATCTTGCTTAACTTTTCTGCTATGTTTGTACAGAATTTACCTCAAAGAGGAAGATAAAGGTTTCAAAGAATCAGTATTCTGCTGGAGGTGGTCTGTAATGGTCATTTTCAAATTAAACCTAAAAAAAACCCCAAAAAACCCACATCACATGCTAATGTACTATAAATCATTACACTAGAAGTGTATGTTAATGCTGATGTTGAGCCTGGTACTCCTCCGTTTTTTTCTCCAAGCAGTCTATCATTCTCCTTACTTTACTGACCACCTTTTAAAAGAGCTAAGAAGAGCAGACAGTACAATGAGTCTGCCATATCTTTAAAACAAGCTCCACCTCTCCTCCTACCCAGTTCTTTGGGTTTTTTTCCTCCATGCCTCCTACACTTCTGTGCTTGAGTAGTAAGAAGGAGACAAACCTCAAGAGGGAATATAGACACCAAGGCTTCCATCAGAGGCACATTTTGTGTTTACAGTACTTAAATAAGCACTCCTGTTGATTCCAAGAGGAGAATGAACATGATGCTGTAGCACAAAATTTGGAGATTTGGTTGGTTCCTCCCCCAGTAATACAATTTAAAGGAAAAAAAAGATTTGTACAATGTTTCTAAATTTATCAAACTATTGGCATACTAAGCACCAGTAGAATGGCACTGTCTTGCTCAAGCATGGAAGTGTATAGAATGTATACAAGTGAATATAAACCTTTATTTATTCTTAACTACACGAAGTCATTATCCCTCCCTCCTCCAGGAAATATTCCAGTCTATCTTTACTCTTTGGAAAGGAAAAGAAGTTAAACATAGGTCAAAGTAGAAATACTATCTCAGTAGTTCTGGAGCTGAAAGAAATGTCTACAGCAGAAGCCATTGGATTTTTTACTTCTAACAAATAGAAGAATTATTTTGATTAGATTTCATAAAAAGTACTGTTAAGGAAGGATACCAGAATATGATAAATAAAGAGGCAGTAGGAATGTAACTGCCTTATGCTTTCATAGTGTCTCTTGATTCATTAAAATAATGGACAGACTTAAAACCAAAGGATACTATTGCTCTCCTTAAAAATGACAGGCCTCATAACTCAAATTTTACAGTCAACTACAGCATGGTAACATAGGTTACAACAAAAGCTTTCCCTGTAGCATATGTGACAGCAAAACAAGCAGGAATGTTTCATACCTGTTTAGTCTGTAGTCTCATTAACACAGTTTCTACATCTTCAATCCCCCATCCAGTCAAGCATTTAAGAGACATCTAACCTGAACTCCACAAGTAGCCTCATTCAAGTTCCTTTCCTCCACACCTTTCCCTGCCCATGTTCCAATTTCATTCCCCTTACAGTGACCTTTCTTTCAAAACACTGGCAACATACTCAGGCCAATAAGACTACACATGCCTTAAAAGATAAGAATCTAGACTGATGCTGTAAAGCACCCATTCAATAAACCAAGGATAGATTCTTGAGTACAGAGGTCGGTTCTAATGGAGATGAATTAACTTAAATTAACAGTGAAAGGACTAACTGCTACCAAATAACACTGAGCATTTACTGCAAACAAAGTGCCATTTATTTACAAAACAAACAAAACAGTAGCCCAGGGCAGTGATTGACTAAAAAGCAAAGAGTATCAAGGTTTTGACCGAAATTATCTCTCTTCTCTTGAAACTGTAGCAATAATATTGAGAGAGGTAGATTCATATTCTCATTTTCTGCTAGCTACTCATGGTCATCTGTAACACTCAGCTGATTATTATGAAAACAATCTCAAAGTAACCCGTGTGCAGAGGCATACCGAAGTTATTGAAAATTGAGGAAGCGGAAGCAGGAACAGTCACAGATAAAAATATAGTAATGCAGCTGATTAAACAGTTCCTTCAGTGTTCTGTGAAGAAGTTTCAGACTGGAAATTATAAACTGACCATGTTATGTAGAAAATTCAGACTTTTAGAAGTGATTTCAACATTAAGCCCTTTTGATGATGCATTCTGTGCCAAAGTAAGCCATTTAAATAAATGGATTTCAATTGCAGCTCTTCCAACTTCTATTTCACTTAAATTAAAGAAGATTATATTTGTTTAATCTTACAAGAATTTAATGAAGAAAAAAATTTTCTACATTAAATCATTCTAATCCTCATTAATACAGTTTGTTTATATTTAAGTACACCATTTCCCTGATTATCAGATATAACCAAGATTGCCAGAAGTGCTTAATCAAGGAACTTCTCCTAGAATTACCAGTCAACATCACAGTATCTGCTGCAGAAACCATTCAAGGCATTTCAATATAACATTGCCCCAGACTGTATTTGCCCTTAATTTATTCATATCAGTTTAATCCCAAAGCTTTTATAAAGCAAAAGTAGAACATACCCCCTTGCAGGTCATTAAATAATGTTATATTTGACTTTAGAGTGCCATATAAACACTTGCATGTCACAATGTTGTCTGGCTTGCATTTGCGATCATTTTCTTTTCATGTTAGCATTTTTTTCGATATACAGCAGCATTCACACACAGCCAAGTTCCCATAAAGCAGAGCTTGCCAGGAGCTGAGGGTACCACAGTGTAGTCACAGCCATCTGCCAGCACAACTGGCCATAAACTCAAGAAAAAAATGAAAGAAAGATCATCAGCCTGGTTACTAACAATATTAGAACAAAACTATTAACGATGATGCCCAGGAAACAAGCTTGCCAGGCCAGTTCCTTCTTCTCCTGTAACTTGCTTTTCAGAGCAAACCCTGGGATTTGAATTCACAACCTCTCAGAGACCGAAGGTCACCAGAGATCAGGTTGAACTTTCACCAGTGTTTACTTGAATTATCTAAAGCTTCCAATCTGTAAACCCAAGTTTGTGAAATGTGATACTTCATGATATTTCCTGTAACCAAAATCGATTAATTCAAACAGACTCATGAGAATGGTCTTAAGATTTACTGAGGACATGGAATGGTTTGGAAAACAAACTAAAGAACTAGGCAGAACAACAAATTTTAGTGGAAAAATGAAGGAAAAAAAAATAAGGGAGAAAAGAGCAATTGGACTTGTGTTTTTATTGCATTTTTATTAGCTATCCCATTGTTATGACAAGATATAGCTAATAGCCTATTCAGGTTAACAATCCAAGTCAAAATTATGTTTTTTTTTTCTCTAGTCCTGTCATTGAATGCTTGAAATTCTCCAAGTCCTTATATCCCAGATGGATCTTGCAAGCGTAATATTTGAAAACACATTCTTTATCAGAAATAAAAATATATAGAATCATATAATAGTTAGGGTTGGAAAGGGCCTTAAGATCATCTAGTTCCAACCCCCCCTGCCATGGGCAGTGACGCTTCATACTAAACCATGTCACCCAGGGCTCTGTCCAACCTGGCCTTGAACACAGCCAGGGATGAGAAGTGTACTCAAGTATAGTTTCAAGCATTTCATAAATGCATACAATCCTCAAGCTACTACATTATTTCCCAAGTCTATTTTTATTCTCTTGCTCTTGTGCTTATTGTTGTCTTATTGCATATTCTGTTACTACTTGTAACTTACATTAATCCTTCTTCACTACAGTGCAATAATAAAGCAAATAATTACCTAAGGGATTAAAAGTGTATCCCTGAGTATCTTGCATAAGGATGAAAATTAAACATTTCAGGGACTTCAGCAACTCATTTCCCATTATAGAAAAATGAGCTTTGAGGATTTCACAAATTCTAGCTCAAGAGGCTCACTAAGGGCACTAAACCCAGAAAAGACACATGTGCACCATCGCCTTATCAGTCTGGGAGCAGTACCCCTCCTGAATAGGAGCTTCAATTGGTTTCATTTAACAACAGGGAAGGTGAGCAATGACCTTTCCCCTTATGAGCTGCAGCTCTAAGACAGGCCAATTCAGCCCACACCACAGGTCCATGTTTACTATCATGCACAGCCTCAGCATATTAATGCACATTCCCAAGCCAGATGCCTCAGGACATCACAGCTGGAAATCAGCTCTCACTACAAGAAGTTCTTGCTTCATAAGACGACAAGGGAGCAAGCTGCTGATAGATGGCTGCCACAAAACAATATTCACCTGCTTTTCACACCACACAATACACAGGCACAGATTCCTTCCCTAAACACATGCACAGGAACTGAGAAAGGGTCATGGGGAGATGAACTGCAGGATGCCACTTCAGTGCAGGACTTAATGAAGCAAAAGGGTCTTGAGTTCTCTTTTTTTTCCCCTCACTTCAATCCCTATTTCTTTTTCTTCAAGACAAAGTTGAGATGGACAACACCTCTTCTCCTCCTCAGGAGGCAGCATTTAATTTTAACTGTTTGGCAAAGTGAGCTTTTCAGATAAGCTAGGTGGAAACATTATGTACTTAAAGGATTTAAAACCTAAAACACTAAATTGTGGGGTTTTTTCAGTTAAAAATGGCTGTCAAAGTTAGAACTTGGCCTGTTTGAACTATGCTCACTGCAATTAGAAGAATACCCTCTTTGTCCCAGAGTACCATCCAAACATACCCTCATTTGTATACAACTATTGTACCATCTGGGTATCTTGACTACAGAACTAAAACGTTTAAGATTTATTTGGCATTGCTTAACACTGACAATTTTCCTAAGAGGGATACAAATAGTTGTGCAAACAACTGGAAGAGACTAGGAGGTTTAATTTTTTGTTTTACAGGGAGGATTAACTAGGCTGCAATAGAAATCAGCTTTCTACAGAAGCAGAGCTCTCACAACCAGCATTTCTGAAGGCAGCACACACAAATACTAAATATGAAATATGGTTATGTTACATGCCACCAATAACATATGAAACTGCTATACTAAAATATCACAGAGAATTTCTTCTCTTCCTTTCAGTTCCAAAGTAAGTCTTACATAAAGGCTGGCTGTCTCCCTAGGTAGCTACATATGCATACACTGACCAGCAGAAACGATTGCAATCACGCTACTACAATCTTCTGCAGAGGAGGGCAATCATGCAGATCAGTTACCTGTCAAATTGCTATCTACTTTTAGTAACATCCATTTAGTCTGGATACCCTTATTTTGTGTTTTGTTTCCAAGTCATCACAGAACTGATAGCTGCAAGGAGAAGAGAAAGAAACAACATGAATGGTCCTTGGGCAAGAGCCATCCTGGCCTGTCAGGAACTAGAAATAGCAGATAGTATCTGTATTGGCTATTTCCCCCCCACACTTCTTCATCCAGTGTCCATTTCATGCATCCTTCTAGCATGATTTCAGATTTTGAGCCTCAAATATAGAAGGCTGCAATGTAGAAGCCTACAAGAAAATAAACCTCATCAGACCTCTGCTGTCAAGTGGCAAGTGTAAAGTACAAAATAAAGTGACAACAATTTTTTAAATTGCTTTTTAGAAAAACAAATTTTAGAAAAACAAATTTTAGAAAAATATCCTACAGTACTAGCATCAATTTCAGACACACAAGAGATTATTTATTGCCAGACAGTTGCTTATTGTGTGACCCTTTCAAAGAGCTATAGGAGCAGCAGCCTGAAGCAGAGAAGCCAGCCACATGGAAAGAATCACTTCTTTACAGCATGTCTACATTACTGAGTGCAAGATCTATGGGCCACTTCAGCATCCTTGGGCTTCAGTTTTTAACAAAGAACAGTAACATATGAACTTGTGTTCATTATGATTGTAATAAGTCTTTCATGTTTCTGAAACGGCTTCTGAGCAGAATATACAGAGATTGCATTACATGCACTTGATCACATGATTTATGAAAGACTGAACATTTAACTACAAATTAGAACTTAGTTGCTGTAGTAAATACAGCATTTACCAACAGAAGAGGTATGCAACCACTCCATCAGAGACTTGCTCTCAAAGGTACATAGATTTCAACCTGAAAGGGACACTTTTTTTTTTAATTTCTACCTAACTTTAAAATCAAGATAATATAATCCAGATTATATTTTTCTTAAAGTAGGGACATGCTGTAAAACACACAGGAAAATTCACCAGGAATTCATTTTGACTGGAAAAAAAGAAAATCGTGTTTCCTGTAGCTGAAGATCCTTAAATGCCACTCAGAGATGTGAAAGCTTAAGTTTAAAAAGGTGTCACGAAGCTGCACATCAGTAGCTCAGGACTGTATTATTAGTTTATTTAAACACCTGTAGATGGGGATGGTTACTTAGTGCTGGTCCAGGGAAGCACAAGCCAGATTAGAGCCAGGAGTTCCTCACGGTTCCACTAGTACCTAAACCAGTTAAACACCCACCTACACCAACATCTACATGTACTTATTGACATAACTGTGAGACTCCCCATTCTGCTCCTAACCCTCCCCCCATCACAGAACCCCTGAACTTCATGTCCTCAAGCCCTCAGCCAGGTACCAGCTGACTTCCACTTCCACAGGCACTAACAACTTGCACCAGGTGAGGTGCTGCCAATAGTTAATAGGTAAGCACCTGCTTTATCCATTGCAGCTGTGCAGGCTCCTGGCAGCTTGCAGGACAGTTCAGAAGTGCAGATGAAAACTAGGAAGAGAAATATTACAACTTCTCTAAATAATTTGAAACTAGTAAAAGAGGTAAAAAGATATTGAGACACTTGTTTATCCCCTTTAGGCTACTCAGAATAAAGGTTATTGCATCTTTTTCAATGAAGGACACAGTTTTTGCAATGCTCTTGCCCAGCCAATTAAGCAGAAAATACCCTGTGTGCTATTAGATCAGGCTCCTTTAGCATTTCTTCCCCCTCCCACAGGACATCACTCACTTCGTATATAAATATCTGAAAACAGATCTACACAAGGGCATGACTTGCACTGGAACAGTTTAAAGCATAGTTTTTATTGCATGATGATGCAGAAATCTGCCTTAGAACAGGCACATTTTATGCAGTTATAAGTACCTTGCCACACATCTGCTGTTAAAGTAACAATTTCAACTCTGCAGCAGCTTAAATCTACCAAGATGGAAGTGTTGCTTTACCAATGCATAAACAAACTATTGATGACAAGCCTTTTTTTAAAGTTTGATTGAAGGCTTGGTAAGTGGGATTGTCCACAAAGGGCAACTTCAACATTGTTATTATCACTATTCAGACAACTGAGCAATCTCACAGAGCACAGACTAAGAGTTATCATGTATACAAAGTCCCAGAAAGACAGAAAGAAAATACAGAGGATTAGAATTGGAAACATGCTGAAGGACCATGGCAAGGACAAAGGATTCAGAGACATAAATACGAAAGGACTGTGACCTTTGACTGTAAGTTGCTGGGGGAAACCACAAGTACTTGCCCATTAGAGCTCACTACCCTGATTTGCATGCCTTGTCCTCATTCTTATGATTCAAATAAGATCTGGAAGTGCTCCCAGGACTCCAGTGCCAGTTCCACCTCTACTCCAACAATCCTCACTTGGGTAGAGAACTGCAGATATATCAGGGACTGCATTTTATACCAGAAGCTTTCAAAACAGCCAGAGCTTCAAGAAAGGTAGCACACAATGCCCAGGACAAAAAAAGTTCTCAAGGGGTGGAATGAAGGAAATATTGATTACAGGTCACAACAACACTGGGTTTTAACTTTCCAAATGTACTTTGCTTCCCTATTAAAAGCAGCAGATGAGAAAGCCTAGGCAAAAAAGGGAAGAAGGAGACCACACAAACAAACCCAAGTTCTATTAGAAGAGAGAAGCAGAGTCCATCATTACCAGGCTAGGAAGAATGGTTTCATTTACAAAAATACAAGATATACATTCTCCCACTACATTTAGATGCTACAATAATAAAAAGACACTATAAAACCACTGCAATAAATCAGGAAGTTAGAAGAAATAAACAGGGCACAGGTTAATGGTATTTTTATATATGCATTTTGGAAGATGAGCAACTGCAATTTGCCTCTCAGCACATGCCCAGTATTTGCTACAAGCTTCAAAAACAAATAACTCGAACACAACAGATCACCGATACTCCTGCCTTCTACTTTTCACGTACTGCAAAGGACAGGACTAGCGACTCTCCTGTGCTGCTCACATGGTGCTGAAGTTATTCCAAACACATCGGCCTGATACTGGCCTCAGGCTGTACAGCAAGCACCCAGAATAGGCAGAGGAGCCATCCCCTCCGAAGGTAGGGCAGCTCTGTGCTCTTCTTCAGCTTCTCTAACTTCTTCCTCAACTTGAGGAGGGAAGCAAGCAGATAACCCCATCCACAACTACTGGAGTCTATACCTAACAAAAATTCCACTTACCAGGCTAAAAAAGTCATCTTACACAGACTTCCTACAAAACATGATCCGAAGCCACACCACCACCACCACCACCCCCCCCACCCCCACCACCACCACCCCTCAGTCACCTCTGGATTCTGGAGAAGAGCCTTTTTATCACTCAGTCTGTAGTAGTTGGTGGCTTAGGTATTTCCCACTCACTGCATAGGCTACACATTTCTTGAAATCCTGCATTGCAATGCATAGGTACCTGCAAGATCTGTAATTACTATTCAAAGCAGACTCATCAGTGTGTACGTTAGCAGCCTTTACATACAAATAGGACTGTGTTGGGTTGTTTTCTAACAAGCTCTCATGCATACCAGAGACTTCTTTCTAAATTCTTTCACTGAGATTCTTTCTGTGGAGTAATTCAGGAGAAATTTACCCATCTTATTGATCTTCACCAAGACAGCCCACCTGCCTACTGCTGTGATAACCCTGAACGTGCCAAAAAGCTTCCTAAAACCTAGTCCCACTTGCCCAGGATGACTGACCAGGTTACTGCTTGACCACTTGAAGCCTGTGACCTTGAGTCTGTGCATTTGCCACAAGGGAACACTTACACAAGCTGCAAACTTTTCCGCTGGCTCTACTTCAGTACAACAGTAACCATACATTTAAACTAGTACTTCTTGCCACCAGACACAGAGCTGCACCTAAGCAACTTATAAACATGAATGTTTGCTAGAAGATATAACTGAAATTCTGCCTCTGAGCAGCTTGCTACCAAGATTCTTATCTATAAAAATGATATGTGGTTCCTATACACTTGGGGAAGATTAAAAAAATATATATAAAAAGGAAGCCAAAGTGCCCATGAAGAGCCTTGCTGAGCTAGATAAACATCGTTGACTATCATCGTAAAACTTACATGCTGCATTGTATTGGACATGGTGTGCTTATAAGACAACAGAGACACCATCAGATGCATGCATGGTACATATATGCAGATTTCTTCACTGTATGTATTAGATTTTGCAAGTTCCATTGTGAAAGACAGTCATAAACTGGAAGTTTTGTGCAGCTAAGTAAATGCATATTTTGTTAGTTCAACAAAGCACAATATTGCTGCCCTGAGAGCAAGAACATACTGGCCAGAAATATGCCCATCTATTTGCAATATTGCCAAGGAAAGCTGCATGTTTTAAAATACCTAGTGGGTTTGGTAACAGCTAAATAAAAAGTAGACTGGTCTGTACTATTGTTTACACATATTTCTGTTGCATGGAGATCTTGGATTCTTTAGAATGTATATTTGCAATTATGACATTTTCTGATGAGAAAATGAGAGCAGAAATGGGATAAAGTCAGCCACCTGAAGTTACGTGTTAAGATTTGCAGAGGTAAATCAAAGACACAAGAAAAGCTTTTCTATGTAAAGAATGCCATGGCAAATTAAAAGAGATATTGACAAGTATAATCAGCCCAGTAGAAATGAAGAGTATGTGCACCATAATAGAGAATATATGAAATCAGGCTCTGCATCAAGAGAACATAATTCATATTTCTGCAGGTAGATATCATGTATTCAGATCTTATTAAAATACCTAATACAGCATTTCAGACTACATTCTCAGTCAGACGCAAAAGGAGGTGGAGACATCAGGGGAAGTAGATGGATTTTCAAATAATTATTAATATATTACTGAAGATAATGACTCTATATTTAGGAAACATTTTGCTGTGGTGTTCTTTCAGAGGCACATTGTGTCCCCAGAAGAAATCACTAGTTAGTGGGTCAGGTAACACAACCCAAGCACCTTCGTGTTCCTAGTGGAGGTGCCTGATGCCCAGTCCTGGGGCTGTGCCTGGCTGGGGCAGCGGGATGGCTGCAGCTGCTGCCATTGAACCCAGCTGATTTAGGTTTATATAAGTGGTGAGAAGGCCTATTCTTCTGTTCCTAAAATACAAAAGCAAAAGAAACACAGTTGATGACTTCAATACATGCTGCAATTTCATCTGCTATGCTGAAGGGAAAAATGGGAACAAAGCAACAGAAAGAGTAGAGAAACACAGCAGTGTGTTACAGAGCAGTCTAGAGAATAATATATATATTGTATCTGCAATAGTAAATTACTTATCATTTAACAAAACCCCTGTACACTTTATATTTGCACTGATGGAACCTGTGCCAGTTTGTTACGTGCCCATAAAAGCCTGCAACCAGTTTGACAAGGAATGGCTGTAGCTGACTTCGAAGGACTGGTAGTAATGAAGGGTGGAGGAATCAATTCTTCATTGCTCTCAAAGACAGAAAATAGAAGTACTGAGTTAGGTTTAGACTATTTCTGCCTCTATGGATTTACTGCACATTGTAATACAATTATCTACAAGCAGGAATTCAGCATGCTGATAAAAAATGGCAGTGGAGGGCTGAATAAGCTACCTGTAAGTCTGAGGGACAATGGATTAAATGTAAGAATTTCATTCTATGATAGGGTGAATAAACAAATTACAGGCAAAATCCACACACATCCGTGTTGAGAGCATTTGACTGACTTGGTGTCCGAATGTTGTGTGCGTAAGAATCTCTAACCAAATCCTAAATTTTAATTGACGTTCACAAGTCAATTCAGACTGGATTTCACAAAGGCAGTTGTCAATGCTGTATGGTTGAGCAGCTTATTGAATTAGAAGGAAGTCACTTACAATTCTGAGCAGACTGCATTCTGCAAGTATTGGTGAAACAGCTAAAAATCCCATCAAATATGATTTAGCAGGGAGAAGATTTATAAAAATTCCATTGTAAACAGGAGCATATTGTTCTGATTTTACCGCCATTGTTCTGTGAAATTAAGATGACTTCTACAAATAATGAACAAATGACTTTTGCTTATTGAACATAAGAAATATTTTTTTTTCCTTTACAAACGACCTCACAGATTAAGCACTGTTTATATACTACAGAAAGCTGTGGAGAGTTCTGTTTAAATCACCCTAAGTGATGTGTAAATTACCTCTAAATTGTTTAAATCACCTCCAGCTCCAAAGAGAGTAAACTTTTTGTGAGAAGCAGCTAACTATGAATTTCATACTTGGAATATTCTAATGCTTTGAATAATACATGAACATTCGAATGCTTATCCTCCGCTTGAGACCCAACTCACCTACCAGTGTTTGGGGATACTGCAGCTTGACATCCTGCTCAGCAGCTTGCTTTACACAATAGCCGGTTCCAAACAACTTAAAGAACATCAGCTATGATGGTCATTTTTTAATCTTCCTGTCTCCAAAGTCAAACTATTTAAGCCAGTAGTTTAGGATTAAGATAAAACAAAGAATATATGCTTAAAGAAGCTATCAAAATGGTCTGTGATAGAATGGAAGTCAAAGTAGGTGCTACAATGGCACGTCTTTGCTGTGGAAGCACGAGTCTATTGTTACTCAGAAAAAACACACTTAATTTTCAGGGAAGAAAGAGATTCCACAAAGGAAAAAAGAGTTCTTAACAGTGCAAACCAGCACCATTCAATTGAACCAATTGCAAGTCAGCACAGCCTTCAGTCATTGTTCTCAGTTTCATATTGGATGCTGTCATTTGTGTTTTCTTTCCATTAACTCATCTACAAAATGTGGAGATCCTGCATAGTTTACATCAACCAATTCCTCAGGTTTGGGAATACTGCAGAAAACAATGCATGTCACAGACCCCTTTATCCTTTTATGATATACATCTCTAATATGCATTATAATGGCACGCAAGAAACCTAACTTTAGTGCAGTCATGCATACAGAGCACGTCATCAGTCACTGAAAAGTGAGCCTGTGCGTATTTAAGGCTGAGTGGGTGGGTGTTTTATTTATGACATGGATATGACAACTCTTTTAATGTAGTAGAAGAATGCACTAATGATTTTATTAATTTGTTTAATGTAGACAAGGAAAGAAAAATGTATTTTTTTGACATTATTTGTTTTTTAAAATAAATCCTATGTATTCTACTGAGTAACACGATGGATACTGAAAGTCATGATGACTTTTTCAACTGTTTTCTTTGAGGACGTCTAATAGCATGGTTAACATAGTTGAATCGTTTTTACCGTTTATGAAGTTTCACTCTAGTTTTTGTGTTCTGCTTTTATTCAATTCCTTGTTTTCAAACAACTCATTGTTTTCATCAGGTACCAGCTTGCTGTCCAGCAAGTAAATCTCATTCCATATTGATTTGTGGTGAGACAAAAAGGCAGAAGAAAGCAAAAAGAAACAGCAAAAGGTAGCAAAAAGGAAAAAAAAAAAAAAGATAAGCACTTGTCCTCTATTTCTTTCCTACTGTGGCAGCCTGGCTTGGCTGAAAGTGTTGTGATATACATATGCAAGCAATTCCTCCGATATAACTGGTATAAACTTATTTCTAGCCCCCTCAGGATGACTGTTCTTTACTAGATTTCTCTAGTTAACATTGCGCAGCATGATTATGAGTCAGCAGAAAATATTTTCTAGCAGACACTTGAAAAACCCACATGATCAATAGCTGAGGAAGAACAAACATCTGTAGCATGTTTGTTTGCCCCGCCTCTCTGAAGTGTCTTACTACTGGTATTCTCCAAGCTCAAACATGCAGACCATGATTTTATTCAGAATAGTTTGAGTCTGTTCTGTGCCTATTTATACGGTGTTAGCACAATGCTCTCACTCTGCTAAGGATGAGTGATTTTCAACACTGCTTATATCAAAGCACACTTCAAAATAAAGGTTCTGATCATGTGAGCTACTGAAATGCTCAGATTGTCACAGCTCTTGAGGGGAGTTGTGTTATAGCATGTCAGAAACATTTAAGGCACTCAAGAGCTTGCAATAGCTTCATTTGGGATCAATGTAAGTATGTAATGCAGTAGCAGTTCACTGTAGTATGAGAACTAAAATTACCAGGTACCCTTGTTACAACTGCAAGTAACTTATGTGCAGAAAGTCTAACTGGAGAGAAATTGAAGCAATACTCTTGTGGATGGTTCAGTTTAGCAAAAGATCATTTAGCAGAAAGACACATTATGAGCAGTCAGCTCTTTACTTTTCTTCTTCTGATGCATATGCTTATGTCCATCTTATCTTGAAATGACATCCATCAAAACAAGTTTCCAGACAGAATTTCCTAAGGTGGTGATCAGATACAGATTTCACAGGATTGCCCTGACTCAGCTTTGAATCTGACCTAAAAGTATTTGTTGTCATATGGAAGCAAATTACAACGCAGCAGTAAAATAACAAAAACACTGCTGGTGCCATTGTTGCCAGGGGTGCTGCTGAACATCATAAAAGCCTGACAGACCAGAAACTGGGGGTTACAAGAAGATAGGAAACCAATAGCTTACACTGTTTATAGCTGGTTTGGCCATATTTATTTTTCACAGAAAAGGTACTATATACTGTATAAAACTGCTTTACTGTGTAGTAATCTAAAACTTTAGTTTACCTTACTTTTTAATTTTATTTCACAATTAACCAAAGCCTCAAATAGAAAGTAAACATGTACAAAAAACTTTTGTTATTGGATAACAGGCTGTAGAGAGAAGATGGAAAGTTTGATGACTACTGGGTCATTTCTTCTCCCATTGCACACAAGGTAGAAAATATTATATGTCATTGAAGTTGAATTCTTCACTTTAAGGAAAACTGAAAATACTTTAAAAGAAAGACTTGAAAGTTAATATTTCTTTCCATTCTGAATCATCACCTAGAAATTTAAGCTGGTGGTTTGTTGGTTTTTCTTCATATATGTATATTCTGTTTATTTTTACTCTACATAAAAAAAAAAAAAACAAAACAAGAAAGGTGAAGGATGGGAGCAGGCACATAAGCCTAGAATTGGGAATGCTTCACATTATCTGTGTAATCTCATATTCATTATGCAAACCCTCTAGCAATCCATCAACTCTGAAAGATCTGCAAACATTTAAAAGATGACAGCTTTAATTCCAGTATCATAAATTCCTAACTATGTACCCAAGTGCAGCCCATGTCCATCAGATATCAAGAAAATAGGTGTTGTGGGTTGGTGGTGGATGTTGTTTGGGGTTTTTTTACTTTTTAAATTATGTTAAGTTATTCACAGACCAGCATAATATTTATCCAGGCAGGGCAGGTTTGGTATTTTTTCCCTCTGAGACTGAATAAAATCTCTGAGGATGGTCAAGAAAACAATGGCAACAAATAATATGAAGGGATTTGAAGTCTGGAGATTAATCTTTTCTTTCTATACGCCCTCCGCTTTGGTACAGGTTTGGTGTAGTTGCTAGCAAAGAATGTTACTGATTTATTGTTACTGATAGGGAAACGTTAGTTTCACAGTCCCAGAACATAAAAATACTATATCTACCAGTCAAGAAGTGGGTATCATCAAATATATGGACCTACTGGTGAAAAATGGAGCCATCCTTCTACAGTTTTCTACACTCATTGTCTTTATTTTGAGGGAGAGAATCCCCAACACCTCTGTCACTGAACAGTACATCTGCACAAACCCATAGCAAATACATGATGTTCTCACGCATGAAACTGGAATACAGAATGCCTTTCAGATAAACTAGCCTAGTTTACCTGTATGAAGAAAACAGGCTTTTTAGATTCACAATACACCTTCTGGAAATCTCAGAGCACCATCTGGTTTTAAGCAAACAATTGCAATTCATAAGCTAATATACTTACAGTGATTTACAGAGAACAGCTCAGACCTCTATCTCAAAGTACGATGACAGAAAATTACATACTTTTCTAAATCAATGCTTCCTGGAGATTCAGAATCAATGCAGATGTCCTTTTCTTTCTTTAGTATTGTATCTATTCCTAAATTGGATTAGATTAAATAATATTAGATTGATAGATAATATAACGCATGTCTTTTATCTCAATTTGACTAAACAACATTTATGATGCTCCTAAAGCAATGCTTTTTCATTTGAATCTTCATGTACAGAGCTTGGGATTCAACTGAATTTCGATTTGCTCTTTATTCTGCTACTATCTATCTTTGATGAAGCTTATTTGGATGTGTGAAAATGGAAGAAGCTGATGTGGAATTAATTCAGATCAAAAAAGAGAATGGGGAATAACAAGTAGAGGATCTCCATTAGCCCATTCTCCCCTTGATACATAAAAAGGAAAAAGCACTGATATACAGAAAGTAAGTGGAGGCTCTTTACTGACAACTGTACTCATCTGTAATGACTCAGGATGGTATCAATGTTTCGTCAGGTGCTTGGGCTTTCCTAGTATAAATTTGATACTCCTAGTGTGATAACAAGCTCTGCTGTAAAAATAGTCCTTGTTATTTCATGCCTGGTAATATAAATCCGAAAGATGATGTGCTTTCACTGAGTGTCCTGCTATTTAAGTACTTCAAAACCTCATCTATCTACCTCAGTTCTTCCATTAATAACAGGTGCCTCAGATCATATAGATTTTTGTATTATATACAATGGAAGAAGTAATCCAACCAACTACAGACGGCTTGATTTTATTCTACAGTAGTGCTAGCAGTTGGCATTTATGTTATCCTTCTTACTATTATTCTTAAAGATGCTGGTTCTAAAAGACAGAATATCTGCAGATGAGGTTCAGAATTAAAAGTGTTGTTCTAAAAGTATTGTGAGAACTTGCATCTCAGTTCTGGTGAGTGAGGAATAACATTACCATCTACAACCCTGCGAGAATGGTTACACAGAAATACTTGTAATATTTTAGATGCTACACAGATATTTTGCCAGTTCTGAATCTGAAAATGATTGGATTCCAGGGAAACGAAATTATATGGTAAGGTGAGTTAAGCTGAAATGTCAGGACTTAAGCATGGTGTTGGAAAGGTCTGAAAAGTTTTCATAGAAACTTAAGAATATTGGTGTTCTTTTAAAGTTCAGGCCATTGTCAGTTCTTCAGTTCTTTTTCTTAATTAAATATTCTAGCCTTTTGTTCTTATAACTGCAACAAAAATAAAAAATTGTTTATTTAAGATTTAATTCCTATTTCTGCATTTCTCTGTGAACCTCTTCAGATTTTAAAGCTAGCCCTGCAAAGAACTGGACAATTGTCACAGGTAGCTTGAAGCTAGATCCAGAGTTGTGGCTAAGAAGTCAGGGCTGCAAAAGCAATGCCTAATTAGTTGTGGCTTCATCATCAGTTAGCAAAGCCTGTGTTGTCTAACAAATGTTTGATATATCCCATACCAGCAGGCTTTGGGATACCCCAGCCATTGTTTTCTGTCCTGCAGGTAGGATTTCTTCTGCTAATAGTTGGTGAATTTGTGAAGTGCTGTTACTTCTCTATATTATCTCAATACTAACCTACAAAAGAGAATGTACCAGTAACTGGATAAGTGGATTTTAGACCCATTCAGGTTACTATGATAAGTAAATTATTTTTAACTCTAGACACTAAAGTATGCCTGTAAATTTAGCAATATATTTTAAGAGATCTTTATGACATTGACAACCTGTGGAGGATAATTTAATAGCAGGTTTAGATCATAATTGTGATCTTACAGTCAAGGTAAAAATACTACAAGAACAGATGTTCTAAGGATGTAATAGACTTTTGATGCTGGTGTGGTCTGGAAAAGGGTAAAGGTATGAAACTAAAAGACAATTGTAGAAGTTTGGGAAGGAGAACAGGGAAACAATCACTACAGAACCTTTTAAGCAATAACTAGCAAGAATTCAAATAACATCCTCTCCCAAATGGAATGTTCATTCCCAGCTACAGAGATTCAAACTGATACCAACAACTGTTGTAATAGTTCTCAACACATAGTTTTCAATAGCATTTATTACTGGCATATTTCTAATATCAGCTGACAAGCAGATTCATGTGAGACGGAGCTGAAAGAGAATCTTTCCCCTGGTGAGGAGTTCAACACTTTTATATATAAGGGTTTAAAGCTGAAAAGTAAAGGGTAGCTAAGATTATTTAAGAAACCTGCTGTCTTTTTCTCAACAGGTTAGCATTCAAACACAGCAACATGGAGCAACTGCTTCTTGTTCAAATCTTTTGAGGGGTGGCATTTGCTCAAAACTTAAAAGACTAGAAGAATCCTAACAAAATAAACCTAACTTTATATGCAATATGGCAACTAAAAAATGAAAGACTCCTAACTTTAAAAATAAAATGTTGTGATGAACCCACCTACTGCAGTTAAAATACTTTGAGTCATTTAACAGATAAATTTGGATGTTTAGATTATAATTGACCTATTTCTTATGATTAATATGAATATACTAAAAAAAAAATAAATACAGAGACACACACTTATTTCTGTGTTGGGCTCCCTACAGTTGGGAGCCTCTCTGAGCAACGTCTCATAGCTGCAAATAAGGTATTAAACTGAAAAGCATGATCTTAAATGTGCTTCTTACAAGCACTAGTTTTAGAAATAAAACAGGTATTCAGATTCCAAAGCAAGCAAGGACTTGAAAGAAAAAGGACTTTGTTATATATAAAAAAATTCATTATTTCATCCAGCTTTCACCATTATGTTTTTAGCTTTCCACAATTGTATTGGTCTACTGTGGCATAGTGTGTATCATTCTGGAAGGATGTCTTAACATGTATAAATTAGCAAAGCTTCTCCCGTTTCAGTGTATAAGTTTTGAGGTAGAATCTGTGAAGAATCAAAACTCAGGTAGAGACTAGCTCTCCAAAGATACTCTGGGGATAAAGCTGCAAATAAGACATGGCCTGGATTGAACTATGATAGTCACCCAATGATCTGAAGATGGAAGCCTTACAAATTGTTGGGGTTTTTGTTTAAGTCAGACATCTTGACCAGGGTTCACTAAATGCTATAGTGTCTCAAAGAGAAGGCTGGTCATGCATAAGAGCAGTTCTGTTATGATATAAGCCCGTTAAAAAAAACTGCGTGTGAGGACAATATATGATCTATGGTTAGAGTTAATGGAGCTTTTGTAGGGGAAAATTCAGAGCAGTACGTTACAGAATGACTAAAGACACCTGAATTCTCTTTTCTTACCTCCTGTGGAAACCCTAGGGATTCATGAGAAATTAAACGTTAGGCAATGCCAATAGAGCTGGGTGAAGTCTCCATCAGTGCCTTCAATGGAGAGTGACCATATCCCTAACCCATTTTTGCAGAAAAATTTTAATCCCTAGTTGGGCTTGGGAGGTGTTGTGGAAAACCGGTTTTGCATTCTATTTTTCTATAGTATTTTAATCATTACTTTTAACTTCTCAAAACAAAAGACTTCCTGGCTTTCAATAAAAATGTTTAGAATTTAGAATTATAATTCTTCTTCCTGCTTTTTTCTAGTTTTCCATAAGTCATAGTTGAATACCTCATTTGTTGGTAGAGTAATTAAAATGCTGTGGAGTAGAACACTTAAATCAGAACTCCTTCTACTTGCTTCTGTCACACAGTCCTGTTGATGTAGAAGTCTTGCTATTTCTATGTACTCTGTAGTCCTTAGGCTCTTATTTCTCCATCTTGGTACACTACAAAGCTGTAGAAGACCTAGGTTATGGCCAATGCGCGTACTAATACACTGAGTTTCTTATCTCGCCAAAGTATACCTGCTTTACCCAGTGTCTTTTAATTAAAGAGAAACCTATTAAATTACATGATTACTTTGGTCATCCCTTCTTTTATGTGTTAATATTTGCTCTCTTCAGCACTTGCAAGCCATGCCAAAGTTTTCAGAGCAAGCATAGCATTTTCATAAAGGGAAGAGGCAGTAGCAGTAAACAGCATTACAAGACTAATTACCTTTAAAGGAAACATTTTTAAAGGATTCTAAAAGCAAACTTGGTTGAGAGCATTTGTGAAAGTGCTAAACAAATTAGAAGAACTTAATAGAAAATTTTGACCACTTTAAAAGGGACAAACCACATTTTTCCCCTTGTACAGTAATCTTGAAAAGCCTTTTAAATAAATAATGCTATGACATTTGATATAATTAGGTTCAAAACCTATCATGAAATGCCATCCATTTAAGGGTTTCTATTTAACAAACTATCAGGGCTTTGGATAAAGGGAAAAAGAAAATCCTGGTGAACAATTAAACAAATGTCATCTCTTTACTTAATTCACTTTTATTTATTTAGCGAAGAAAACATTAATAGTAATTCAGATACATTAGGACATTATGATAACTCCAGTACATTAATAATGCAAATAGCATAAGAAGGTTAATTACTTCTCAGATGAGCAGTTATTGTATAATCTTCTTCCTTTGCAAAATATACCAACTCATTTGAAGACAAAAGCTTTTTTTTTTTCTGAAGCTACTATCAAAATACACAAAATACACATAAGCATTTTGACCTGTTGGATTTGAAAACAATTATGAGTTGACTGTCACAGGCTGAAATCCAGCATTCAAAGATCAGAAACACATTATCAGTGAGAAAACACTAGGCCTTATGCAGGATCAAAAACAGACAATTACTTCTGTGCAAAAGGGTCATGTGACTGCTGAAATGTACCTTTCCTCAAAAGGCTGAAATATAAACACCATATTTGACTTTCAGATGCTCATGCTGCTCTTGAAGCCAGTTAAACTACAACAACTGCTTTATTGGTTTAGCATTAATGCATTCTCCCTATTGTTTTAATACTGTATGAGATCCAACATATGAAGTCAATTGTCTATGTCACATTCAGATAATTATCTGAGTTTACTTTCCTAGTTTAAACTGAAGCAGAATTGTTTGAGAACTGGGTTTTCACCATCTCAGGATTTTGTTAGTTACTCATAAAAAGAAATGCTTTAAAGTGTCCTGCCAAGAAGCAAAAATTGTGTTCTGTTGCGGTGAGCTCAACATTTCAGCAACTGTCACACATAAAAGAGTCACAGACATAGTGATGGGATAAAATCTCAAATGAAACTTTATACATATAATCCTGTGTATGACTAAACATTAAATAGTATCTGCTGTGGAAGTGGTTTGGAGGTCTTAATTACACTCAGTGCATAGGTATATGATTTCCATCTCTACCATGATAACAAAAACATATCCAGACTCTTCTAGATAAGAGTCTTGGATAAAATATTAGAAGACATGGTCCTTGAAAGTGAAAAGTCTATATCTATGTTTCCAAAAGCTCAGAATGGTTGGTTCTGAGCTAAAAAGCAAGCCTCATATTCCTCAGAGATTTTCTTTACTTATTGTTATCCTTAGTCCTCTGACTGCACTAACCCTATGATTAGCAAATTTGGCATACCTCTCCATCTGACCTGTACTGTATTATTTTCTCACTGCTATATTGTTTTAAATCATGCTTTATTTATCATCAGCCCTTATGTCCAGCCCCTCACATTACAACTTAAAATACTTGGACTCTCAAATTATCTTATTAGGAAACATATTTCATGTTTAATTAAAAAAATGTAGAATTTACCAAGGAGTGGGCTGGAATAGAATTATATTCTTTCTCTCTACAGACATGATGAAGAAATTACTCTGAATGAACACTTACTTAGAACATAAAGGTATTCACTGAGTAATTGAATTCAAAAATCTTACAGTGACTTTAGATATTTCAGAGTTATCACAGACATTCCAGAAGCAATAAACAATGTGTTACATCATTAAGGACTAAATTTGAATGCATTTTGCATTAGGAGGTAAGGTGTTAAATATATGGGGGGATTTATTATTATTAGTGGAATATTTATAGGCTAATATGTCCCAACCTCAAGAGTTATGAGATAGCAAACTAATAAATATTTTTAAACATTTATTGTGTCATAAAAATATTGATCTACTTGCAGAGTTAGCTGCTATCCATGTAAGTGTGAATGGCAGAAACAGACCTCTGAACATTTGTCTGTGTAGAGCAATGACAGTTTCACTCATGGTCTTTAAAAGTCTTTCTTCAAGAAAATGTCTTGGAAATGAACAGGATAGAATTTGTCTTTAGATCTGGAAACTAAGAGAAAGATAAAATTATTGAACAAATAATTGTGAGTAACGAAGCATTCCTCAAAATTCATTTTGAAGTCTCCCAAATGGTATGATTCATAGATGGTATGATTCAAAACAGAAGAAAACACTTTTATGGCAGTAATCTATATTTTTCCTGTGTGTAATTATAGTATTTGTGCTAACTTACAAACCTACTTAAAATATGTATTATAGAATACAGTACCCTGCATGATACCTGTATTAAAAATATTAAAGTAATAATCTGGTTACTATGGACAGGTTATATTTTTGTATGTATGCATATACATACACATAGACACACACTTTTAAGATTTTAATCTAACTTTAAAATCTCTGTGTTAGTCTCCAGCAAAGAAGCTGAATGAAACTAATCACGGAGCAGTAATCACAGTCTACAAAACAACGCACCTCAAATGTTCATGTGTCAACAGTAGAGCATCGGGAATTAGAAATAAAAAAAAGTCTGAAAAAAACGTATTTTGAGGAAAAATGTGCTAAGTTCATAATAGGAATGCCAAGAGCCAAGCATCACAGCTGTGTTGACTGAACAAAGCATTCTTGAGCAAGAATGTAGTGCTGGAGGATGTGAGCAGGACAGGGATGTGGAGGGCAGCTGTGTGTCCAGGTATCACCTGTAGGTCTGTAGTAAGGGGGCTGATCTGTGATCAAGCAGGGAAGCCACATTAGCAGATCAGGATCAGGGGACAGAAGGTACTGGGATAACTTGTTTTAGAAAGCAAGGGTGAGAGTCTAAGCTAAAAAGCAGGTGGGGAGCAGAGGAGGAATTGCCCTCCACTGAACCATCTCGCCACCTGCACCCCATCTGAGCTGATCTTGAGCCCTGGCAGCTAAACCACTAAGTGTGACAAAACATGCTTACGGTCCTGAGGTAGACTGAGAGAGAGTAGAAGTGTAAAAGAACCAGAAAACAAATCAACCAAAAGCCATTGCAAGAGAAATAAATTAATTATTTATTATTTAATTTATTATTTAATTAATTATGACATTTTTTTCTCTAAAGAGGCAATTACGAAGGTTGCCCCTTCACATTGGATACCTTCTTCAGAGAAGATGAAACTTTTGAAAAGCTAACAGAAGGTACTCCAATGCAAATCAGTAATTTTAGTACTAACAAACAGCAGAGGTGCTATCCACACAGCAGCTCTATTGTGGATCTCAACCTTTTGCTTAAAATCCACTTTAGTATGAAAACATTTGGAAATTGTGAAACTGGTGTAAGGAAGTACAAGATTTAACAGCATCTCCAAAGTCTAACTCAAGAGAAATGGTTGAGTTATCAGCTTAAAAGAGTAGACAGGTTATGTTAACAAATATCGGAATTCTGTAATTCCCAGTGAAGGAACAAAGCACAATGGTATTCAAAAACAGATGAGACAAGAGTCTCTTCTCACCCCTCTAACCACAGTAAGTATAATTGCTACATGGTTTCACCAGTTCACCAGCAGCCATTACAAGTCTCTCAGTGGATATGCCATCCACTAACATTCAACGACACTAAGGTTCTTTTCCGCAGTCAGCTGGTTATAACAAAAATCTGTAACAGCTCTGTGTTGTGATGACCATTGATAAAAAAGGAATCATCACAGAGCTAAAAGGCAAAGAAATAAAGGGAAACTATATTGACTTTGCATCTCCAAAGAATTTTGCTCAAGCATCTGCAGAGTTTCACTGATCAATTCTCTTTTTTATAATGGAATTTTTCATCTATTATTACCGTGAAAAAAATGAAACTGATATTCATATTTTATAATGTATTATCTCACTCTCTTGTGATATTCATTCTGAATATAAATATTTATAATATTAGCTCGATTGCTCAAAAGTATTTCATGTTTTGTGAGCTACTGTTATAAAAGAAGTTAGGACTCATTTTCAGGGCAAGCAATAGAAAGAGTTTCCACTTTATTGTAAGCATGCCTTTTTGCATTTACTTCCTTAGGTTTATCTCATTTCAACATGTTTTTCTCCCAGTCTTGTAAAAGGATCAACGTTGTCATCTGTGTATTTGTTTGTACTCTGACATTACTCTCTTTCTGCCCATGCAGATCTCCTTTTAAGTTCAGGGCCTTAGTTTGTTTTGCTGTTTTTCTCTCTGATTCTTGTCAATCTCCAGGATGATGTACTGTGACAAATATCACCTTGTATTAACGTCTTCCATGTTATTTGATGGAAAAAGTCATACAATGAAATGATACACTCTTTTCCAAAGGAAGCTCACTGCCAGAATTATGATTTACTCTTAGGTTTGTAGTCACTGTTTTTTGTTTCAACCTGTAATAAATTTTGTAATATTTCCTAAGCCACAAGCAGAAACAAGCTATCCAATACTTCAAACAAGAGGGAAGCTAACTTCTGCACAATATTGTAGTAGGAGCCATGGTCACGCTGCTGCTTGCAGTTACTGATCCAGTGTAGGATGAAGAAACCTCCTATCCAATCTGACTGTTGTTCTTTTACAGAAGGTAGCACATTCTTGCAAACTGATGTTCCTATTGGAATACTTTCTGTATATTCCTAGATATTTTCTCAATTGAAAACTTAATTTCCTTTATTACAGTCCACTCATCAGATATGCAAGCAAAGGCAGCGAAGTGACATATTTAGGTACTTTCCTAACACTCCAAGAAGCCATCAGAGGTGGGCTCCTAATGAACTGTAAGCTCATCAACTTTCACAAGACATTTCACCACACAGGTCTGAAGACAGAAGTAAATAGAATTGTAGAATCATAGAATAGTCAGGGTTGGAAAGGACCAATGAATACACTCTCTTCTCAGAGGTGCAGTCCAACACTACAAAAGGTGAAAGCTAGCTCCTAAACACTTCCAAGTACCTAAAAATACTGCACTAGCTCAAGTTTGTGTTTAGGATTTCTTTTTTAATATGTGTATAATTAATAACATCTACTTGGAGTTGGAAATTCTCTACATGCTTTTTCAGTACCTTGGAAAACAGGGTTCTGATTCCCTTTGGTCCTTTAGAAAAAAAACCACAGTGAATAACAACATTCACCATTAACAATAACAACAACAAAACAGCCCTGAGGATTGTTGTACTTAATAGCAGTTGTTGTTATAAGCACCTTTAAGGATCACTTCCAAATTAAATATTCCTGTAAATTTCTCTGTTATGATTTTCTTTATTTTTTTCACAAACATTTTTTCATTTATTTTGTGGATTCTTATATATTATTTTTTTCTCCTTGCCAGCACACACTTTATGTATGTTCATAATATTGGCATATCTAAATTTGACTTTTTATGGCACAAACGGTTTTAAAAGAGCAGTATTTCATGCCAAGCAGTAAGCAGCTGTAGTATCAAACATCTATAAAAATCCCTTTCATTTTTCATACCAGGACTTGCTGGTCATGTCCTCCCTTTTTTCAGAGAGTTTCAGCCTCCATATTAGAATATTGCATCAAAGAAGATAGTTTGGCAATGTCATAATGAATTATGATGGCAGAATCAAACATAACAAAGTCCATTAGCTCTCTCTAAGTCTCTCTAACTCTGAGCTATTGGCTGGTCTCTCTTTTTCTCTAAAATATCTTAAAGTTCTTATATGTGGGATAAAATACTGAGTTTGAAAGATCAATATTTTTTTGCAAAGTGACATTTCCTGCTTTGTTTTCCTAGGTACTCGGTATTAAAACGAACCATACTGCAAAGATAGGATAACAATGATTCACTTCAGAGGAAGATTTTTCATCCATTTCATAAAAAAAAACATTGTGGAAGCACACTTTCTGAAGTGAAATATATGGCTGTGTTTTCTATAAGACAACATTGGGTCATTTTGTTTTTCATCCTAGGATTTGGTATTACACTCACCCAATTTGGTGTGACAGCAGTCAAACACCCAGGGTGTCTCAGCTCTTTCCTCCTCCTGCCTTGTCCATGCATCAAAACCCTACCATTTTTGTAAAAGGAAATATTTTTCCAACAGTTCAACAATCTGAACGCAACTGCTCTTGTGGTTGCATTTCTCTAATCCTTTTGAAAGTATATGGCAGGAGTGGGAGCAAGCAGAGCAGGACTACATCTATCAGTGGTGTCCCATGGTGGCATAGATGAAGTGTAACACTGATGCTGTATCTTTATCCGTAATGAGAATATCATGTAAATTCTAAACACCAGATATACATGAACAGTACAATTTAGTGATACTGACATGAAACACGAATATGGCTCCCACTTTCTGTGACCATGTCTCTTTTTAGGACTTTAAGTCACTATTAAACAGTTAAGAAATAATTTTGCTAACATTTCAGATTTGTGTCTTCAACAGAAAAAATAATGCAGTAACGGCAGACTATTTTGGGTATAGCTAAAAGTAGTTTTTAATAGGTATAAATTCTACTCATACTTTTTTGTGGGTTTAAAATATTAAGTAAAAGAAAGTTGGTCATTATTAATATGGCATGTTGGAAAGAAAATGAGTTCATAAATATATTTGCATTTCTTAGTTATAGCATTTTATTTCTATTCCCCATGGAAGATGTATTAATATTAAGCATAATTTTTAAGCCCCAGAATGTATGCAGCAGAGATAAAGCCTGCAATACTATAAGCTCCTGCAGAGTTATACTGTACATCATCCTGATGTATCCTAACCATTTATATCCTACTCTTTACCGGTTACCGTAAGCAAGAACAGTAAGTTTGGCCTTACTGGAACTGGACAAGAGACCCATCTTTCATACTATAGATTAATCTGCCTCACAATCCCATGATAAATATGCTGCAATTTTTTAATACATTATTTATTTCATCTGTTTTTCTGCTCACTGGATCTAAAAAGTTGGTATTGAATTTCTGATGTTTTATCTTAAACTTTTTATACACATATCTACCAGGAGAGGAGAAATGAAACTGGTAGTGTGCAAAAAACCATTTTTTGGTTCTTATTTTCTCATACCTGAAAAAATGCACTCAAGCAAACCACAAACCTTGCAAAGTTATATCTTTTCATCAACTACTAATTTTTCATAGAGAAATCTCAATTTTAAAACTTTGTGAAATATTGTTATATTTTTTTTAAGGAAAATTAAACTCCTGAATGAGTGGTTTATTCAAATCTGTCTTAGGTCATAGGAAGCTCAGAACTACCAATTGGATCAGCTATTGTCCTCTTTGTCTACTGTTCAGAAGGAGCTTTTCATTGACTGAGGTTCATCACCACTGTCGTATGATGCCATTTATACCTTGCTTAGGAGAACACTCACAACTTCAGAGTTTTTGTGCATCTCTGGAATGCTAAGTCATTTGAAAACTACACGAAGTATTTTTTCCCTAAATACTAAGCTTTTGGATCCCATTCTAAATACTATTACTATTGCATTTAATTAAAATTCTCTACTGATTTCAGTGAGATTGTACCAAGTCAAAACTGGTTACTATTTTAAAGCGTGAAGGCTCAGAGGAGGCAAAAGGAGGGAATCACAAGTATTTTCAAAGTGATTTTTAAAACCAATCTCAATTAGGCAGTTGTATTCATCCAATTCCAATTCCCAGCTCACCAAGTCATTTCAGTTTATCAGCTGCAGTATACGGAAAAATATGCCTGTGTTTTAATCAGCACAATCCACTCTCCATTTCATTCACATTTCCTAATAAGAGGTACACTCATCCTCTTTAACATATACATTTGGCAAGAGCAGAATGCAGCTTTGGGGAGTAGAAATTATAGAGGAGCTTTAAGGCTTGCAATCTAAAAAGAGTATGTGCTTATGGTCTTATACCCATCGAGCCTGCTTTTTAACTAAGCCTGCAAGCAGCACTACTGGAAGCAAGGGCCAGTTAGTAAGTCTATTGTAAAATTTGCTTTTGAGAGACTACATGTGAGAATTCACTGTGGGATGAAATTTGGCATCAAAGGCCCTGGCATAAAGCATTCTTAAAATGACACTAGTGCAAAAGAAAATCATTTCAGATCTAATTCAATATTTCAATGGGGAACTGCAGAAAGTGTCCAAATCTGCTAAAAATCTGGCTTTTATAGTATTGTCTCCAGGAAGGTGTCTGATAGAAAAGTTTCAGTGCCAAGCAAAAACAGAATTATCCTCCATTTAGAAGAAAGTAAACAGATCATTTCTCTCTGACCTCCAAAGAGGAAGAACTATTCTATCCACACGTTGGTGAAATGCAATAAAAAGAATGACACTCTTGGGATCACTTCTACCAACAGAAAGCCACTGAGCACACTAACAGCATAGATAATCAAGGTAGTTGCATGAAAAATGAGGAATTTAAAGGATTGCTAGGAATGGGACTCTGGCCAGTAAGAAAAAAAGGCTTACAGACTAGCTAGGGGCAGTGAGGACAATTTAATATATTTCTGGCAGAAAACAAATAAGAAAATACTCATCTGCAATTACAGAAGATGTCATCTTTTTTGAACTACAGTTTGTAAAATCTATTTGTAAATACTGCTGCGTTTTCTCCTTATCTCCACCCTTATCCCAGCACAAAGCCTTTGCTGTACAGTGGCATTAATAACAAATACCCTGAAAAGTTCAGGAAAGATTAATACACTTTGAAACAGGGTAATATTTTACATTTCCACTACATTGCACATTATTTGCAAGTTCATTCAGAAAGATATGGATAAAATAAGTATTCAGAATTTTGAGATCAATCAGGCTTTTTTCATAGCCCCATGCAAGAGCATATTGATTTTGCTCCAGAAAAATCCTGGTGGTTGTAGCTGGCTTCCAGGCTCTCCCTGCCCTATTGATCTATATTGGGCTGTTACCCAGTATAGTTCATTTGTCTGGCTTTGCTCCATGGGTGTAACACAGGCTCTGTATCACCCACACATGTGGATGGTTGGAACTAGATGAACTTAAGGTCCTTTCCAACCCTAACTATTCTATGATTCTAGATTTCTATGATTTCCTAGGGACAGCAGCCATCTTTGTACCAGTTTGTTAGATCTGGCTTTTGTCTGAGGATTGTCAGAAAGACAACAGATCTGGATGAAACATGAGGAATGCTGAGTCCCACCTCTCTGTCCCACCATGAAGGTTAGAGCACTGCCTGCTCACCAGATCCAACATGAGGTCCTCTTACGCACACCACAGTATGCCCTGCAGTATTGCCCTCCACATTTAGCATTGGTGGCAGGGTTTGGTCCTGCTTCAAACACTTCTCTGAATATTTTGCTAGGAAAAAAACACCTCTGGGTGAGGTGATCCCAGCTGTGATTTCTGTGAGGTCTGCCTGAGCAGGGTGAGTTGTCCTTGCAACATTTATATACCTGGAAAAGATTCTACTGATTTCTCTTAAAAGAGCTTACCTAGACTCACATTAACATTGTACTACATGAGCTAAGTAAGTTAGTGCTTTCATATTCTGCTTGTGTAATGTGAAACTGTGTGCTCCTTAGGCCGTGCTAATTCATGTTGTGGTAGTTGCTTCACTGTGTGAGCTATGGCTTAGCAAGCCATTATTCAGCATCAAAGTTTTGTCATGATTATAGCAAAAAGATAAACCATGTAAACTCCAGTGTGAAGCACTGATATATTAAATTAATATCTCAAATTAAGAATACCATCAAACATTGCTGTTGTATCAAAATGCTTAATATATGTAGGCTAGTTGCCATGGAGATGGCAAAGCTTTCAGAATGATTTTGTAGTAAAGGCAGCAACTTTCAAACCTAAATATTTCCAATTAGGCTATAAATCAGCATAAACAGGAAGAAAAATGGCAATTGCTATTCTTGGTACAAGTCAGTTATCTGATATATTTCTGAGCAGGTGTTCCAAGAACACAAATATTAACAGTTGCTGCACATATACTGTATATTGTGTTTATAGAGGCCTCAGCTTTTGCAGTGAGTAGTATGGTCCATAATACTTGGAATTGAATTTAAGGTGTTCAATAACCATAACATCTACTTTTTGCTATATTCTCTGCTCTACATAAACACTTTTCCACAATAAGGATGAAAAGAGCCATCAACAAACTGCTTACCTGCAGTCTGAGTGAAAAACTTAGGGGCTTGTGAGGCTTAAAACATCACATTTGACCCTGGCAGGTGTAATATCCTGGTCTTACCTCTATTCAGCCACATTTTTTATCTATCTTTGTAAACCAAGTGACATATAAACAACTTTTAAGGCAAATAAAGGCTAAGTGCACTGAATTTGCTAGGCTTTCATACCAGTAACTGTGACATGAGAGGGGAATCAATCCCCCTGTATCCTTCTGATTTGAACATTGGTGATATTCTTTTCTGTCACCAGAGAAAAGTGTATAAGCTACAAAGGGAACAAGAAGGAACAGAAAATGAAATTTCAATCTAGCACCCACAGTTTGATTTTGTATCATGATACTCAGTGGCACTTTGAGACAAAGAATCTTACTGGGGGCAGTTCAGATCATCACACCATTCAAGATATACAGTTACCAAAGGGCTGAATGGTTGATGCCCATTTTAATGGACAAAGTCTTGCAGCAATTAGTCTTTCTGTATGAGTGCATTATTATTATATGTAAATATTAGTGAAAAAGATAATAGGTGAGAGAGTTCCTGCTTTCCTCCAGTAAACTTCTGACAGAATAGCTATTTCCATTAATATGAGCTCTCCAGTGATACTTGAGAAAGTGTAAAATGAAGAAGCTTTGTTGTCTTCATATAACTCTCTCTGAAAGGAGGCTTAAACCTTAAGGGGTTTTGAAAAACACTGGCCTAACAGTACAGGAGCTTTAAATTCAATTCCATTTTTTGGGGGGTGAAAACCTATTTTCCTGCATCTGTTCTGAGATGACAAATAAATGATATCTTTTGTAAAGCCTATCTATGTTTCTATAACTTCTGTGAGAGCAAAGGCAACCCACGGTTTCATGAAAGAGTTATTGCACACATCTTTTGTGAAAGCAGTTGATACTGAGATCTGAGATACATTTGTTTTGGGAGAGCACAGTTACAGGAAGCAGACTCAGAAATAAAACACTAAACCATCTAACTTCACCAGAGAAAGTCAAATCAGAAGGGAACATTTCCAACATAAGTTAATGTCAGTGTTAACTGAAATAACCTGTGCATTTTAGCAGTTGCGTATGTGTAGTCTCTGGGGATTTTTCCAGCTACATGTGGTATTTTTTTCCCCTGCATCTGTCAGATAAATCAGAGAGCCAAGTGAAAATCTAGTACTCAGGAACATTATGTATTATAATATTATGTCACACCCCCCGGAGGGTTGCAGGTTCATAATGAAATGAATAAATTACAAAGAAGCAGTTTGAGAACCTGAAAGTTCCACCTGTCCTCTAGAACATGCATGTCAGGATAAATTCCATCTAATTACACTGAGCAGAGGTTAAAAAAAAGAAGGTAAAAAAACCCGAAAATAAAAGCATTATCTTTCTGTTTGAGGTTCCATGTGTGTAAAAGTGAATTGACCTCATTTGCTGATGCATTATTTCATTACATTATAACTCCACAAAAATGATATTGAAATGGATTTCAGCTAACAGAAAAATAGAGCAACAGTGTTGAACAGTGGGGTTTTTGGATATTTAAAAGCAGGGTTCATGGACAAATCTCGCCAAGTGTCAATTATTATATTAATATAAACCCAAACAATTGCTAAGAGTTTTTTCTCTCACCTGTATAGCATTCTCTTGCAGAAAGGAAAGCACTCAGCAGCTCCCCATAATCAGTATTTGAAATTTTAAAACAATCAGCACAACAGGAACACATGCACAACAACCCATTTGTTTCCATGTGTGAAAATTCTCACAAAGTAGACAGCACCTATAATTTCCTTCTTTGTGTTTTACAGTAGTGATTCAAAGCCAATGACAAGAAAAGATATAGTAGACCTTGTTTTGATTTAACCTGAGGCTCACAATGGAGTTACTTCATTGATTTCACTGTATTTCTTGCCAATTAACATCTCTCTTTAGGATAATAATGTTAGCTTTTTCTAATGTGGGCTTTACTCATAAGTTTATGTCCAGGATGGGAGGAATTACTCCATGCATAGCTCTGATATAACGTTACAGAATACTTATTAGAAGGGCAAAGACAGATATAAGACACATGCTGTAATATAAACTCTACACAGTATTTCAAAATATTAAAACACCAACAGCCAGGTATCTTATTCTAAACAAGAAAATAATGCCATGTCATCTTCAACACCATTTCTGAGCAACATCCCTGTGCAACATCAAAGATGATAGTTTTTCAGCAAGCGTTAAAAAGAAAATCAGCTCACAAAAGACTAACATGGGTAGGAACCTGCCATCCACACCACTCGTCTTCCAGACAGCTTGTATTTGGTTTTAATCAGTTCCAACTGAAATCAGCAGTGAGATACCAACTGACTTCAGCGGGAGGTGGTTAAAGCCATGAGTCTGTTGTTCTGTCTTGCATCCTATCCTAATAAAATAGAGGATTTTGGGGAAAGTGAGTCTTTGCTGTGTGGAAAAAAAGAGGTTTTGTAAAACTACAGCTTACAGGAACTGGAGTCTTTCCACCAAGGAAGAAGGGAACTGAAAGGATAAAAGAAAAAAAATTGAATGTTGAATCCCTATGGTTTCAGTTTGCCTGGCTTGATTACAGAGCCATCTTCTGGTTGAAAATAACAATTTCATACTTGCTGAAAGTAAGTACTCTGTGTGTGTGTTTTACTTTAGGTATGCATTGTGAAGTGTTTGAATTCCTTGCTTTTAGCTGCTTTAGCAAAATGACATGGAAAAGAGTCAGTGTGGATTCTGTTTTGTTCTGAAGTCAAATAGTTCAATGACACATTTGGATTTTAAACAAAGTCTACCTAATGCTCTTAAGACCATTTATGATTGTATAAGAAACTAAGACTGTAAACATAGACCCTGAGAAGTGGGTCTATGGTAATGAATGAATGGTGAGAGCCAATGGAAACAGGATAGGGAAAGTTCTGGATATATCCCATGAACAATTTCTTTCCACAATGCCTGCTGTTTTGACTTCTAATAATGTTACTTTCTGAAACAGAGAACCACCTCATTAATTTTCTGTTTCTTGATTTCTGAGCTTTTTCTGTTTGGGGTTGATTGCTGTAAGTTTTAGCTAATACAGCATTAAGTTTTGAACTGATTACAGTGTTAGAGGTGTCTGCCAAATGATTATAGCCCAGATAGAAAACTAATCATACAGCATCTCAAGCAGAGCAAGAGTGTTATAATGTCACTCTAGTTCACAATAAGTTTTTGTTACAGTTGTGTGATTAGATATGGCTGATCTGATTCCAATATAGGTCCTGCCTCATATATTTCAGAAAAGCTGAGGATTGCAAAGGCACAGAGTTAGCAATTTCTCAATGGAATCATTACCAGAGATGTGAGGGAAATACTAGGGAAGAAATGTTATATTAAAAAAAAAAAACCCTCTCTCTTTTCTATTTTGAAATGGAAAGAGGCTTCTATATTTTTGAAGCTGAGACAGTAAGAAATTGAACATCAGTCCCGAACATCAGAGATCCCGTGGCTGTGGCTTACTATGGCTCAGAGGAAGCAATGAGCTCCTCACACTCTGACAGTTTACGCTGCATCTTCCACATTCCAGGTAACTGCTCAAATCACAGACCACCTCATTTATCTTGGAGTTGTTCCAGGCTCTATAAGCATTTTCATTCCCATTAGAGCAATGACGTGAACCTCAATCTGCCACTTACATGCCAGGTATGTTTCCTAACCACAGGGCCCCAAAATTCTTTCTGTTTTCTTCAGACTCTAGAATTATTTATAGAAACTTAGACAGCTCCAATAGAAGTAACTGAAAGAGCAAGACTGACTCTTTAGCCTCTAGACAGCAGATTAGAGCTTTTCTATACATATGTGCCAAGCAATACACAAACCACTGGGCACGTTAGCCTCTTTCTCCCAAATACAAATTGAAAATTGAACAGTGGCTAAAGGCCTTCATTATTAAAATTAGCATGTTCTCACAAAGTTGTTTTGGTTGGTACGGTGGCAAGAAAACACACATTCCTGAAATTCATGACTTGCTGTAGGTGAGGTCAGCTGAGATGACACAAGGTGGGGAGAATCTACATAGATAGGCACCCCCAGTGCTCTTGATCAGCTCTGTGGCTGATCCTGAGGCAGTTCTTAGCATAAAGTCAAATGCTACTTCCTTAGCAGCTCTGCAGCCATCAGGGAATTAAAGTTATTAAAGTCTGAATTTTATGAAAGACTTAAATCTTAAATTCAATAGTACCTAAGCCAGGTACAAATGAAATCAATGGTGGAACTCATTCCGATTTAGCAGGGCTAGATTCTAATAGCCATAAAACATACATTTGTTGCATTTGAAGGGTTCTTGTTCTTTGTGTACACATGCAAGTATGCTTACATGCAAGCAAACGTATTTAAGCAAAACTTTTAATATTTTTCGTATCTGATAAAGGACATATCACTACTTTTCATAATTATTTTTAAGTTTCTATATCGTTTTGATGTTTAGCAGCTGCTGTGAGACAGGCTTTAAACCAGTATGCTTTTATGTTCACAGGAGCACAACTGAACTATTTAGTTCACATTATAATGATTGCTGCTGAATAGAGGACTTTTGAAGTACCACTTTAAATCTGTTTGATATCTTAAAAACAAAACTCCTGTATGTGTTATCTTCATAGTAGAGGCTTTCAAAATATTTCCTGATAACAATTAAAATGTTAAATTATTACATTAAAAAAACCCCAAACAAACAAGCAAACAAACACCAAGTTCTATTAGGACTTTTAGATCAGTCCCTAACAGAAATTGTGCTCTGTGTCCTTCACACTGCTTGCTCTTACAGAGTGTTTTAAAAGCATACTATTTATGAGCTAAAATACAATTTTACTAGGAGCTTTTGTTTAATGCCCCCTAATTTTTACCTCTACTTCTGCTAAAGAGGGAGGTTCACAAAGTATATCAAAAGAAGAATAATTTCTGAAACAAGGCACTAGTTCCTCAACTGAATAAAGCTCAGGTTCAGGAACTTCAGCTCATCTACAGCAACTAGAACTAGATAAGACTAAGACTCAGTGCTGGCAGAAATAGAAATGCTTTCATATCAAATCAAATTGAACTGGTTGGCCCATGAACCTTACCTGGCCACACTCAATACCTATTAAATTCATCAGAAATGGGCATCAGGGAGCCAGTAGGGTGCAAGTCAGCCATGCTACTGCTGACAGTGAATGCAACTCAGAAACCCTCCCAGAGGTGGCATTTTTGTGTCTGCTTTGGTACCTCTGAGTTTTAGTGCAGATGTTCTGGGAGCAGCTGTTTATGGCCTGCATGGTCTTGACAGCCCTTCTGCATGCATTGTGGTCAATGGCTCAATGTCCGGCTGGAGACCAGTAACGAGTGGTGTCCCTCAGGGGTCAGTGTTGGGACCGGTCTTATTCAACATCTTTGTTGGTGACATGGACAGTGGGATTGAGTGTGCCCTCAGCAAGTTTGACGATTACACCGAGCTGTGTGGTTCGGTTGATACGCTGGAGGGAAGGAATGCCATCCAGAGGGACCTTGACACGCTTGCGAGGTGGGCTGATGCCAACCTGATGAAGTTTAACCATGACAAGTGCAAGGTCCTGCACCTGGGTAGGAGCAATCCTAGGCACAGCTACAGGTTGGGCAGAGAAGAGATTCAGAGCAGCCCTGCGGAGAAGGACCTGGGGGTGTTGGTTGAGGAGAAAATGAACATGAGCCAGCTTCAGTGTGTGCTCACAGCCCAGAAGGCCAACCGTATCCTGGGCTGCATCAAAAGGAGCGTGACCTTTCGATGATCGAAGGAGGTGATCGTGCCCCTCTACTCTGCTCTCATGAGACCTCACTTGGAGCATTGTGTGCAGTTCTGGTGTCCTCAACATAAAAAGGACATGGAACTGTTGGAACAAGTCCAGAGGAGGGCCACGAGGATGATCAGGGGATGGAGCAGCTCCTGTGTGAAGATAGGCTGAGAAAGTTGGGGCTGTTCAGCCTGGACAAGAGAAGGCTGAGTGGAGACCTCATAGCAGCCTTCCAGTACCTGAAAGGGGGCTATAGGAATGCTGGGGATGGACTCTTCATTAGGTGCTGTAGTGACAGGACAAGGGTAACGGGTTAAAACTTAAACAGGGGAAGTTTAGATTGGATATAAAGAAGAAGTTCTTTACTGTAAGTGTGGTGAGGCACTGGAATGGGTTGTCCAGGGAAGTTGTGAATGCTCCATCCCTGGCAATGCTCAAGGCCAGGTTGGACAAAGCCTTGGGTGTCATAGTTTAGTGTGAGGTGTCCCTGCGCATGGCAGAGGGGTTGGAACTAGATGATCTTAGGGTCCTTTCCAACCCTAACTATTCTATGATTCTATGCCTTCTCATTGCCACAGAACTTAGACAGCAGGCAGGAACAGAGTCAGAACAGTTCCCAAACTACAGCTTCATTTCTACATAACAAATCCTTGAATACAGAGAGGCAAGCATAAATGTATATTGTCTGTATATATGCATACACACACATGTGTATATGTATAATCGTATCACATACACGTATGTATATGTATAATCTTTTCACATACACATATGTATATGTATAATCTTTTCACATACACATATGTATATGCATTTTTTATGTATGACAATTCCTCACATGTATGCAGGGTTTATACATGTACTATAAAGGCCTTGCTTTTGGTTAGAGAAAGTTTCTTTCCAAGTTCTATTAGCAGAAAAAGTCAGAGAAAAGTTCAGTTAAAATGAGTGGGGCAGTTTTGAAGTGCTGTATGTAAGCTTTTAATTCATCTCCTGTCATTTTGGATGCTCAACTCATGCTCTTTTATAACTATTTTTAAAAGTATCTTTCATAACACTTCAAGTGGAAAACGATACAAAAAGGAGGGAGAAGAAAAAAAAAGATTTCAAATGTTAATAATGTGCATGTGCAAGAACATTCTACACTTGCATGTGGAAATGGTAAAGAAAGAAAATAAAATCAAAAGGACCTTTATAATTACAAAATTGTTGGCTTTGTTTAGCTCTTCTCCTATACACAACCAATGCTTTCACATATTTCTATTCCATAAGTAGTGTCTATTTACAAGCAGATTATTGCAAATTGAAATAATAAGTGTTTGTAATATTTATTTTATTTTATTCTAGCTTGATTATTAATTTCAGTTGATTTTTCTTTCTGTCATCAGAGATTGTTCTTCTCTCATTTCTAATTGGAGGATCGGAGAAGTAGAATCAGAAAGGAACCAAGTATGAGACAGATGAGTGAATTAAGCTGAATAATTTGTCAAGTCACAGATTTATAAAATATCACATCTTCCAAGAATTATATACAAATTATAGGAAGTTCTAGTGGCATAGATGAATATATTTAATGACTTTTCCTCTAATGCAATTTGTAATGTGACATGATTTGAAAAGAAAATAAATTGTCAGTCTCTTGAAAGAAAACCTACTCTGATTGGGGCATATTTTTGATTACTAGGTGCCTTATTCATTTAAGCAATTGTCTTCTACAGTGCTTTTAGAGGAAGGGAAACTTGGGGCAATGCAGTTACAGAAGGGAGGTCTGATAGACAGAGAGGTAAGGAGAGCTCTGCAACATCCCTTGTTCACGGGAACAGGACCCATGGAACAGGACCCGTGGGAACAGGACCATGCATTTGCAGTTATTTGATAAGGACTTGCAAGCACAAGTTGCTGCTGAGAGTGTGCCATACAAGTACTTACTTTATGCAGTGTTAAGAAACTAGAAACTGGATATTTCATCCACGGATATGTCAGAGGTTTTGACACTGATTTCTAAATAACATTTGTGTCTTATGCTTTCTTATGTTGTGTCAGAGGAAGACATTAGACAAACAATAACAAAATCTTTTGTCTCTTACCCTGACACCTCAAAACACCTATCTGGAATCATAAATTTTCAGCAACATATTTCTTCAAAGCTCATGTCCAATTACAGTAAAGATGTGTAGAAATCAGCAGCAAAGAAAAGGAATTTACGAATTTGCACAAAGGTGTAAATTGCTTATTTTGAAACACACTAACATGAATCTTCTGAAAAGTTTATTTCCTCTTACTATTAGACTACTAGTATATGACTTGTACACTGAGATCAGCAAGGAATAATGAAGCTCTTCTCTTTAAAGGAAGGGACTGTGAAATGCTGTAACACTGAAAGCAAAGGGAAAAAAAACACTACACTGGTCCGTCTAAATAGTTTTCCAGAAAGATGAAAATTAAATACCATAGGTAACTGTCTATGTTGTTCTTTGCTCAGGAAATCAATGTTAATTCCAGACAAAGTAAAAAAGCTCTTGAAATTATCCTCACTTGGAAAAACCTTCCTAAAAATTACTGTAGGTTTGCACATATACTTCAAAATTATTTTTACCTTGACTTTAAGCTCACATTTCATTGAAGCATGTGTTTAGATGCCTTGTGTTAATATAGATGGACTTAAATATATGCTTAAGTGTTTTCTGGAAACAGGAGTTATGCCACAAATTATGCCTTAGATTATTATATTGAAACAAGTTTTTAATTATAATGTATTACCTTTTATGTTGTCTATTTTCCTGCTCCATTTAATCAGTCTGGAAGGAAAGCCATTCTAGCAATTTCATCTTTTATTGTAGATGGATGGGAGTTAGAACAGAGGCTGTAAGCAGCCATACATTGGGGAAATCAGGATTCAGATCCAGAAGGATTTAATTTATGTCATTAAGATTTTTGTCACCTCTTGTAATGTCTTTGTGGGTTCCAGCAATTACATGATACTGGCCACTTGTGAATGCCATCATCCTCATTCCCTTGTTTTCATATTTACAATACTGTAACCCTCAAATGATGCCGTTTTCTTTTTCCTTGCTTCCTTAATTACATTTCTACCATAATTCCATAGGAGACCTCTTTCTACTTTGGTTTTAAACAGACAAGTTATTTATACTGAGCTATTAATGCAGAGCAAGAAAAGGAAATTACACTGCACAGATGACAACCTTGAAATTAAGGACTGGGAATAAACAAAGCATTCAAATGAAAACCTTAGCCATTTTTCCTTAATACACAATGGATTAAGGGCACAGGGTAAGCTTCATCAATCTAATTAGGAAACATTAAGTGATCTTCCTCATTATTCATCTCTTTAGTGATTTTCTATGAACTCAGTATTGGATTTTTGCATAAAAGCAGTCTTTTTCTCCAAATTTTTCACACCTGCCTTCACAGTGAACAAAATGAATCATCTGTTCACATGCCTGCACAGCCAAACATATGCACATACACATATCTACGCTCTCACAGCTGCATAAGACAAAACAAAGAAGTAAAAGGAGGTGGATGCTGAGCCTGGCCATGTCACAGAAGCCACGGCACGACACCAGGCACATGCCTTTTGACAAACATAGCAGTAGGATTCAAAATCTGAAGGGTTTCTCAAAAGAAAACAAAACATCTTGGACAACTCCTCTTGACTCAGTGAGTCAGAAGAGTAGAAGGGGTGAGGTGTGACTACCTGAAAGATTCATCTGCATCTAGATCTGTCTGAAGATGATTCTCCAGGCTGCATGATTGAAAGCTTCAGGCAGAGGTTAGGCACAAACAAATACACCAATATAGTTTTAGGAAAAAACCTCCAAATTCTCTACTGGTTTCTGAATAAACTTTGTCAGTAGTTCTTCTCTGCAGTTGTATTTTTAAAACTTCAGTTCTCTATCTTCACGCATTTTTTCCCAAGTTGTATATTCCCATTAAACCAACTCCTTTAATCAAATGAGTACTGCCATATATCACTGCAGTTCATGTGCTTATGCACATGGTTAAATGCTCCAGTAAATCAGATTTCAGGATCTGTAAATGCCTTTTTATTTTTTTTTTTCTCTCTCTCATAGTTTCCATGTCATATGTCTGGGAAAAGCTGCTTTATTTGAACTAGCAAAAATTATCTATAATATAACATTATGGAGCTAGTCAGATATTCTGACTAAACAGCTTTCTGTAGCAAAATGCAGTTTCATCAACTTCTTGTACACGATGAATTAAAAAAATTATTGGTAGAATATCCAAGTGCTTTGTTTAGCTTTCTTCTTTTGACTCATTAACATTATGCAGTTTCTTTCAGGTATCTGTTAGTGATATTTTAATGGGAAAACAGTGAAACATCATTTAACACCACAGTTTAATGGACATGGTATGTCACATTACTTGATTTGGTTGTATGCTATTTGTTCTCAATACTGCACAAGATTCAGGATTTTCATCTATTCCTTTTCTACATAGACCTGTCTAGATTTGCACCAATATTAAGTGCAATTTCATTACGGCAAATCCCTGAATTGGCAGAGAAATTTTGTCATTTGAGCATTGGTTGCCATCTAGATTGCAGTGAGAATTTTAATGGTTAATATTTGAGAGAAATGAAAATTCAGAAACATTATTTTGTATAGATGCTGATACAATTTTTTAACACTGAGAAGTTTTAGTATGGAACAGCCATTTTCTAGAGGGTGTTAGTAAACTGACCTTTCTCCTTTGGGAAGGAAGGAACTAACACCACCTCCCAGCCACTTGATGATATGTTTGTTACAGTTTCGATTTTGTAGCATCTACAAAATGGTTTTACTGCCTGAATTCAATTAACTTTCTCAATAAAATGAACTGAGACTATAGCATCAAGGAAGAGGCATCCAGCTCAACAGTCACCACTCAATGTATCTTTACATAGGAAAAAGTTTAAGTTAGTGCTAGCAGGAGCAGTTAGCATTACAAATGCTAATGTGTGCAATCCACAAATGCAGAACTAAATGAATCAATCAGCCCATCAGATGGTCAAACCCAATTTGCTTATGAGGTGAAAACAAAGCCCCTCTGAATGCAAACAAATAGTGGTTGGTGTTTGGAAAGATCTGCATGCTCAACGGTACCTGCAAGGATTATGTAGCACATCCCAGCTACCAGACTGCCTGTCTCACAGTTGCTCAGTCCTGATGCTTTAAAAGTCCCTGTCCCATGGGCTACATAATGTGCATTAATTAGAACAGTGACAAAGCAGAAAGCACAGACTCAGGCCGGAAGAGTGGAGCTGGGCCTGAATGCATGAGTGGAAACGAAAGGGACCAGATACAATACCTCTGTGTGAGATGAGGCTACTAAAATAATCAGAACACTTGAATGTCAGGCACTTGAGTTATGACCTCAGATGGAGATCACTGTCTCAGGTAAGACTATCGTGGTAGGAAGTGTTTTGAAATATCTGTAACTTCTTGTGAGATTTATTAGCACAGCAATTCAATTACCCTGAATCAACTCCTAAAGCATTAACAGTCCCAATGGCAATCGCATTGAACATTTTCTCCTCCCTTTCTTCCCATGGCTCACATGGGTTACTACAGTCACATATTTTTATTTTCAAGTCAGAATACTGCAAGAATAGATTTACATATATATCCACAAAAAGCAGCATTAACATACCACTGACGTGGAAAAACACAAGCCTTAAACTGAAGAGAAGTAGCTTCTCTGTGCTGCCCCATTCCTGGGATTTTAGGCTAATGAGAAAAGCTTCAGTGCACTTTACTGTAAGCTGACACCTGACCCAGTAGATTTGAATTCATACAGAACTGATGCAAAAGGGGTCAGAATTAGGCCATTGAACTAAGTATTGGCTAGCAAAACAAACATAAATATGTGAAAACACCATCAATAACTTACAGAAATACAGATTTTGCCTTTATTAAAAGTGCATACAATAGCTTTAATTTGCATTTCACTTGAGCCAAATTCATTTATGCTAACAGCACGGAGAATCACTTTCACTTAAGTCTTGCTGCAGAAAAAGCACATTCATTTTTTTTACCCAAAAGTTTTTTCACCCCTAACAAGCCAGTAAATTTAAGAAAAAAACCCTGCAGCTTGTCAGTTTGACATTGTTTAATTTGCAACAAACTGTAAACAGAGTACAGGAAATGGAAACTCTAATAGAGACAGGCAGAGACAAACCATATTTTTTTGTCACTAGGAAAATCTGTGTGGCAAGAAATGAGTCACATATATTTGCATTTGTCCCTGTGACATAATGTTAAGTTTAATTACTTAAGTGCGAAGCATCCTATTAGAAGGTATGCACCTAAAAATAAATAAATGTTAGCTTGGTTAATTGCAGTCTAAATTCTAGTCAATGAATGAGAATTCTGTACCCATTCATAGATGCTTCTAATTTACATGCTTCAGGAAGCATATAACGCTCTCATTTGCTTAAATGTCAAATGGCAGAATTATCTTGATAAATACCATTTAAAATCAAGAAATATTCAGAAACCCCCCAAGTGTAGTTTAGCATTTTTTTGAATCAGAATGTCTAAGTCAATATGTAGGAGGAAAGCATCATCTAGTTTGAATTTCAACTGAGGAGCTGGTCCTAAATTTTATGCTAATGCACTTAACTATGTTAGTGTTTCTTATTCACCGTAACATTTATTATAGCACCCAGTCCTTCCAATTGTTCTCTATCAAATGATTTGTTAATGAAAGCTAGCCATGAGGGAAGTTGTATACCCATACTCCCTTAGGCAAGCAGTTTGCTGCGTGAGAAGCACTCCTATTTATCCTAAAGTCTTTTAATATTTCCATGTGTTTTAAACATTAGCTTTCCTTGCTCGAGGTTGCTTTGACAAGCATATAATATGTGTGAGAATGATGTGAATACAATACGTAGGGCAGTTGAAAGTCTTTGGAAAAAAATTTTGTAGTACCAAAATGATTTCAGTAACACAGCTACGGATCATGAATACAAATAAACTTAACAGATCCCCCAAGCAACAGTTTGCAGAAGTGTACATTTAAATATTTAATTATTCATAGCCAAAGTATTAAGAATAAATATCCTGAGCAGCAGTAAGCCATAAGATAAAATCAGAATACATATCTCTGGTCATTTCCAATTCTCAGCCTTAGAAGGATCTTTGAGTGGTGTCTAATTATGGTACTGAGGCCTCAGAAGCATTTAAAGATGTGAGGTAGACAAACGTAACAGTAAGACTTTCAAATAGGTAATGATGACACCTCTGCTGGGACCTCATTCAGAACCTTCTAACACTACTGGCATGTAGCACAAATACGCATCCAAAGTTCATATTGTGCATACTCCTTGGCAATCTGTCATATGGAAGACAGTACGATGAGTGAGCAACTAATGTGTTAGTTCACATATTTGCAACAGCTGGAGTTTTCTTCTTTTGCCTTTGCTTCCCCTCCATTTACTTTCACTAAGTGGGTGTTGTGACACTGAGCTGCTAACGTGCTATTTCAGTTGCATAGGCTAGCTGTAAACTGTCCTGTCATTCATGTTTTTCTTCACCACTCAGCCACAGTGCCTTATGCTGTGTCTAAATTTCACCTGGCAACTTTGCCACTGTTGAAGAAACCATTCAAGGCAAACAAAAATGTAGTTAATTTGGAGAGCATATCAGAGCCTTTACACGAACTATTGTTGCACCAATTCTTCAAGTAAATAAGGTTAACCATGTTGAATCAGGCAATGACTCAAGACACAGTCAAGCCGGACTTAAATAAGTGTTGATGATTCCTGTTCTCTAATTTGAGCCATTAAGAATAAATAAAACCAAAAGTAAAGGGCAAGAGAAGAATGTACTGAAGGAAAGCAAGGTGGGGAGAGAGAAAGTTTATTGATAACATACTGAAAACTGAAGAAAAACATTTCCTGAATAGAAACATCACATGTTAAGAAGAAAACAAAGAGAAACTAAAAGTACCTGAGTGAGGTGGGCTACAAAGAATCAAGCCCAGAACCTGGATAAATTGCAGAGCAGAATCAAGCCCAAACCCTACTTTTGTAATTACAGCTGCTTTTTATTTAATCCCTCCAATTATCTAAAATGTGATTCAGGAATACTTGACTTCAGTGAATTACACTCTATAACATTTTCATTTGTATCATTCTTAAAAGTCAAGTCTGCATTTAGAGCATTTCAGGCAACCAGTTATATTTCCAAAACAGTGGAGAAGGGGAAAAAACCCTCCAGAATTAAACCATCCATTTAGTGTGAACTTCCCTGGAATCTGGGGTTGTTTCCATATACTCTGCTCTTGCCAGGTGTCCTCCTGCTCAAGGTTGCATACACCAGTATGCTGGGTGCAACTCAGGGCACCACTGTGTGGCACAGGTCAGCCTGAGCTGCTGAGCTGGCCAAGCCCAAAGTCAGCCTCTCCACTGATAAAAGAAGTTGTGAAGAGAGTTGGAGAGGTCTGGCCCCAGTTTTCCCTTGTGAGCAGCTTTTAAGCTGTACTGCACTACCAGTCTGTTTCTGAACTTGACCTCTAACTCCAACCCTGATCCTGACACAGGCTTCCACACTGCATGGCTTCACAGCTCCTGCCTGCCATGCACTCACACTTGGCTCTCTGTTCCTTGCAGAGCAGTCGGCCTTGCTGCGACCTGTCAGCAAGGGTGTGCAGTCAGAGTTTCAGCAGCAGACCTGTACAAATGGGTCTTCTGGAACCCAAGATCTGCATAAAAGCATTATGTGTAATTCTGATGTCCTTCAAAGCTTGTAGGGTAATATTAGGTCATAGGTCTTGATTGCCATTAACCCTATTCTGTTGCTCTTCTGACCTCGCAGGCACAAACAATCACCCTAGTTACCTCAACAAGGGCAACAGCCAGAACCACATTCATGAATTACTCTTCCTTTTTGGCCAGGTCACTCAGTGGAGACTTTGTGAGGTGAATATTCATTCTGACAAACTGTTGTTGTGATGGCAGTTTGAAAATGTCACCAGATCAAGGCATGAACTTAACATTAGGGAGCTCTATTCAGCCTGGTTCTCTGAGTGCTTGAGGTAGGGCAGACACCACTTTTATTGTGCTGAGAGAAGAGCTGAGCACATAACCATTAGACTTCTGAGGTGTGGTGGCATTTTCCCATCCACGATCAGCATCTCATAAGCTGTAAACAGACTGTAGAGAAAGTGCACATCGTATGATGTGGATAAGATATTGACGTAATGGGAAAGTCCTTGAGAATGAAAATCTAAGGATTAAACCAGGAGACTCTGTAGCAGGGGAAAATCTCCATTCTTCCAGCAACAAGAGAGAGGAGGTTTCCTCTAACTTCAACACTTTAGTAAAGTGAGCCTGGAAGAATTACCCCTGTTCCCCTAGAGACCATCTTTCTATGGTTGTTGTGAGATTTTTCATGCAAATTTGGTTGTGCTTTCATTCCAGCTGGTTTTGCCTCTGAAGACGCTGCAGGTGGCAATACTTTGTGTCCTTTGATGAGAAAACACTCAGTGGTAGCTATCCTGTGGCTGCCGCTGGTAGGAAGTAGCAGAAAAACAACAATCAACCTGCATCTGTTGTGCAAAGCGTTTGAAGATCAGCTGCCAGCAGATGCATTTTGATCAGAGACAACGAGGGAGCATTTCCTAAGGCATTTTTCTGTGGAGATCTGTGAAGGAAATTGTTGGACATGGATGGATTTCCTCCAAAGCTGCTTTCACTTTTTCCTCTTCCCTCCTCCTTAACTGGTAGTCCTACAGGGAACCCTAGGGGTGGGAACTGAGCATGCATGTAAGCAGTTCTGTACATAATCAATAGACATATGGTATCAGGAAATTAAACTAATATTTCTAGCAAGGCAAATGACAACCTGAATTCAGTGTTTGGGTTTGAAAGATTGATTTGAACTTCAGTAAGATAACAACCCAGATTTTTCATAGTGACTTTGGACTCAGGTTTTGAGGACTACATTGCCAGAACTCTGAAAGCATTTGTTCTGTCAAAACAGAAATCAGACTCCTACAGATCACCCCCAGAAACACAGTATGATACATGAATCTGAGAATGATCGGAATCCCAAGGCTGCTGGAACTTTTCCCATCAGCTTCACATGGATGGCCCTTGGATGGTTGGATGTTCAGCTTTATAAGGGTATGTCCCATTCCTCCTTCAAGTGATTTTTCTTTCTTGTCTATTACTGTGGTAAAACATTCAATTGTTTTTGCTATTTTAATTCAGGTCAGAGACATCTTTCTGGCACATAATTCTAATCTCAAAATGTCAATGATCAGGTGTTTTTCAGAGCAGGATCATCCTTTCTTGGTGAAATTCTGAACAATACCATCCCTAAAAATTAGTAGATGTATTTTTATACCTCTCTGACAAGGAAATCAAACTTTAGGTACTAAGATGGATTTTAGTCCTAGCGATTATGTTGACCATTTAGTTCACTGTCCTGGTTTCAGCAGTAGCAGTCACCAGGACATTCACACAAATCTATTCACTTTCTCTAGGTTGCTTTTTGAATGCTCTCTGCTCTCTTAGTTTCTGTGTTACCTGCGTTTTCTGAATTTGTGTAGTTCTGTGCCTGTGCTTGAGATGCATATGAAGTAATATCATAGTACAATCATTTTTCAGACAAAAAATCTTAAGAGTTTAAATATTTCACTGGGAAGGATGAATTAATTTTTCCCCAGAAGATCATTTGTTCATTAAGAATTCCATGTCAGGGCAGTTAGAATTCTTTTTTAATTCTAATATTCACTGAATGATTTCTGCTGAAGTAAAGCTGACAATTTTGGGAAAGTTGTAATAGAAGTCTACTTCTTCTTCTGCTTCTAGTCTACTACTTCTATCTTTCTCTCCCTGAAATGAAAGCAATCTAATGTAGGTCAAACTTGGTGTTACAAGGAGACTACATTTATTTTTTCTTATTTGTTTGTTTGTTTTCTTCTCTGAAAGAAAAGGAAATGTTTATTTTTGTTTGATGTGAATGTTTTTCAGGCTAGATATACACTTAAATTCCACCAATTCACCTAGTGTTACCTGTCACAGACTGCAGCCATAGATTACAGTCTTTGGACTTTAAACAGCAATATTTTGCTAGTCCAAGCCAGAGCAGTCTTAGCCCTCTGGAGAAAAGATAAAATAACTCAGTTGATCTTGCAAGCCTTCAGCAATGGAAAAGAAATATTCCTGAATCAGAGGATATTCAAGAGTGCCTGAAGCACACTGGGAGGCACAAACCCAATAAAACTATAGTGTATAAAATCAGAGTGCTTGAAGCTGTGGGAGGAGGACAGGGAGAAGATTTGCCTTGCTACCAAATACTGAAATGTGTTGTGTGCTCCAGCAGCCCCTTTTACAACCCCCTTGGGGAGAATGAGAGCCACAGAGCAGTTAGCAGGGCTCAGGCCTGCTGGGGAGGCTGAAAGCCACCCCTAAGTCCTTGCTGATTTTTGTTAAAGTTTGCACTGGAAAGGTGGATAACACTTTAGTGCTAATAGGTAAGAGTTCATTTTCAGCATGGTTCACATCAGCATATCCTTTCCTATTCACTCCACTCTAGCAGAAGCTCGTTATTTTTCCTCCTGCAAATAGAGGTGTGGAGCCTTTTATTCCTCCACACCCCCCCCGAGGGTGATTATAGCATCCCCTTTCCCCTCACTACAGTGGTTAAGTGATGATAACAGAAGCAGTATAAAAGCAGTCAGGTCATATGATACACTGAAAACAGGGGTCAAAGAAACACAGATAGCATAGATATTCAGGATATATTTCATTTTTGAATGAATTTCTTCCATTCAGAATGGGAGCTGAGAAAACAAGCTGCCATTAGAGAGGTCCCAGCAATGTCAAGGTTGAATAACAACTAGAAGTCATCCCCAGCCATGTCTCTGTAATCCACAGATGTGTCTCTAGAGGTTGCAGGACAGTGATGAGATCAGAAAGTTATAAAAAGGGCCCACCAGAAAGTGCTGCAGTCAGCAAATGCCTCAGGCTTTTGCTGTGGACAAAGCAGCTTCTGTCACCCATGGTCAGCATGACTTTGCTTTAGGACCCCTTGGTTGCAAATGTTTTCAGTCACCTGCATGGTGCAGCAGTGGGAGCCTTTCATTTATGTACTTATTTGTATTAAAACAGAAATAGCAATGCAAAATGTTTTGCTGGTAATGCCAATAAAAATAACATAAAAATCTCCCAAAGAAAACATTAAACAAGAGCAGTGTTACCAGGTAACATTCAAGCTAATGCACAGACCTTCTCTAATGGTGGAAAAGTGAAAGGTTTGTTGTGAAAAGCCTTTCTACGCTGTTGAAAATATCAATACCACATGCTGGGGCTGGCACTTTCCAAGAAATAAATATTGATTTCCATCTTTCCCTCTGTACAAATAGCAGACAATGGCTTTCCGAACTCTGAATCTTTTAATTGTTTTGAGGTTGACAGATTCTGTTAGTATTGAATTTTTATTGTTCCATTATTCTCTTGCTTTCTGGTGTGTCCCCCCCCCCTTCTCCCTCTCTCTCCTTAACACCTTCGGGGAGGGTGGGATGGGTTTTATTTTGACTTTTTTGTGTGTGTGTGGTAGCAAGATGCCAAAGAAGTAGCTGAAATTAATGTAGCACTCCCTGTACTGCCTTCTCTGTCAGGTCCGACTCATCTGATTTTAGTATTATGATGAGAACATATAGTAAATTTCTTGGCAACACAAGGTGCTAGTGATACAACATTCTTACTTTTAAAAAACCACACTTCCCTACAAATCACACAGTAAGACATATATTTGTTCTATAATAATGATTTGTGGATATTATATTACACTCAATTCCAGTTCAAATGCTATGAACACCAATCTTATTTTCCGTCCAGTAGAATCTGTAATTTCTCCAATTATCCAACCAATGTGACTTGCAGAATTGAAACAAAGTCAGGGGAATATGTCAGCACGTGTGTTTCAAATGATGAAAATGCTAAGCAGAATTTGGAGCAGAATGCAACGGCTCACAGCAGCATATTCTTTTTTCTATTATTATTATTTTATGGAATATCCACTATTCTTCAATGTTAGGTATCTGTCATGAAAAGCTTACAAAATAGTTATTCATTTTCCTGAAGGTCATCCAGACACAGTAAGTTCATTTCATTTTCTTGACAAGAGATCTAGGCTTGTTATGTACTCTATGAAACATGACAGCTAGTGACTGTCCCTCAAATCCATTTTCAAGCAAATATGATTTTACCTCTGACAAGCAGGGAAAGAGAGGAGGTAGCTAAATCTGATCCAACTGTACCTGTGCTCACCCAGGGACAACAGCTGGAGGGAATGCATTGGAGAAATATCCACATGAGCTAGAAATAGGCCAGAGCATGCTGATGTCTGAATCTGGCCTCCTCATGCTCACAAGGCAAGTGGCAGGGTTCAGCTGCAGAACAGCTGGCAGGTCTGCCCCTCACTTGTGCCCAAGGGCCATGCTGACACCCACAGGCTTAAATTCTTTCCTCCCTCAAACACAGATGACAAGCTGGCAGTGCCTTGGGGGATGTTGTTTCTGCCCTGTGCTGCCTTTTGATGCTGGGGAAGTGGCTAGGTACTGCAGTCAACATTCTGCCAGGGAATGGGCTAGAGAACATGGTACCGTGGGACAGTGCTCAGCTCCACTCCCAGCCCTTGTATGTAATAGTATAAGGGCAGCCAGCATGGGAGTGTGTGAAGGTACAAAAATACATTGTGCATTCAGCTCAGGTTCAGGTAGCTCAAGGCACTGTGTTCTGAAGCACGCACAAAAAGAAAGTATGGGCCTATGCTTTACTGTGATGCCAGTAGCTCACAATAGGTATTTAGGATTAAATATTTTGATATTTTATTTGAATGCTGAGGTTACTTATTTTTCTTTCATGCAACATCTTTATTAACTTTATTTCTCTTTTTATGCCACTTTCATCCCAGTCTAATTATCCACGATCCTTTTAAACTTTTCATGTATCTGGACACAATGTGTTGTATTCTGCCTGGATTTGAAAATGTGTGTCATCAGTGGCTTGCTTTTTTTCCTGTCACAAGTTTTTAATTACTGTCTACCTATCTTGTGGCACTCAATAGAATGAGATCTGTGGAAATATGGATGCAACTCCCATTTGGGAATTACCCATATGCACACTGACAGTGTAGCACAGGCACATTGCATAAGCTTTTAGCATCTTTTCTAGCACTTGTGTTAGCAATGTGATGAGGATCAAGCAGGTAGGTCCTTTCAGAATAGAAAATCTACAGAAGCACCATGTTGAGATATGGGCAAATGCAGCAATTAAATGGGGTGTCAAGCTTGGTATGCTTAGGATAAACAAACAGACAAAACTAATTAGTTAAAATTTGTCTGGGAATTGGTGAATAATGAGAGCTGTGAATTATGAGACAGCTGCTAAGTGTTGCCAAATTTTCTCCTGTCTATCTTTACGGCAATGAAAGTTTAAGACGATACTGAGCTAAACTTGATATTTATCTGTTATGATCGTTGAGAATGGAAACACTAAAGAAATGCAAGAAGCTTTCTTACCGAAGAAAAAGGCACTGCCAAGTATGCAAATATAGTTATACAAACTGTTAATAATTATATAGTTATAAATATAATCGTATAAATATGATAATTGAGATGTTGAGTGGCAGGAATTTTTTTCTGTATTGCTCCTGAGGAAAATGTGCTTGTGATCTCTTCAGTGTCAATGAGCATCTCTCTGTTTTTCACTTAACCTGCTAGACTTGCCTGGTTCCATGCTGACTATATTGCAACACATGAGATATCTTGCCTAAACCAGAGACAATTGAATTCCCTACCCTCTGGATACCGAAAATTTAGTATTGGTATTTTACCTAAGTGTATTTTATAATGAAGGAAATTAAGAAAACTGCTAATCATTAAATCAAATAGATATTTCACATTAAGGTCATTGTGCTGTTGAACTTAAGGAGACTGGAAGTGAGAAGTTAAGTTCACTGATAAGTTAATAGGAAAATCATATGGGACCAAGACAAAGTTAGCATGCGAAATCATTATCTTTGTATTGAAATGTAAAATTTTTAAGTAAGTGTGAAAAAAATGTTTTCTGGGAACAAGGTGCACCCTTTTTTTAACAAAAAAAGGAAAATAGGTGTCCATGGCTTTCCCTTTTTATATTTTGGCAAAGTTCCTGAAATTTGTCTCCCAAACTCTAGATTGCCTTTTTATTTTAAGCCAGCATAATTTTTACTTATTTTTCTTTCTTATTTTGAAAACCCTAGAACTTTAATGTCATTTTTTTATAAATTGCTATAAGAATCATTGGAATTCTGTGTTCAGTTTGAATGAAATGTTCTACTATGAGGTATTAAATAGAAAGAAGTTATGTTAAGAAATTGTGAAAACTTGCATGAATAATTGTAATCATTTTGTCTTGGCAAGGTCTGGGAGAGCTGCCAAGAAAACTCTCTGACAAAAGTTCCTAGGCACTATAGTTACAAAAGAGTAAATAGGTAAATATTAGTGCCAGTAATAAATCTTACAAAGAACATATTTATAGCGAAGGAAAAGGTGATTGTTGAAACTTTGATTTTGCTCCAGCAGCACTGTCATTGCCAGTGAAAGCTAAATATACTGTAACGTTTCATGAAGAAACACATGTGTCTACTAAGATTTGGACGAAGCTTTTATAATCATAATGCAGGATGATGAATGACCTACTGAAAACATTTCTGGCTATCCCTAACCTGGCCAAAACCCAACACATGGCATTTTCACAAAAAGGAAGGTACAAACAAAAGTCTGCTAAACTTAGGAGCAATAAACAACTCAGAGCTGAGAAAAGCAGCAACAATTCCAAGCCAAACAAGATTCTAATGAGATTGTTTCCTGAACACTTGTCATATGAACGATCCCGGAATAAAAATCTTGCTAAATGCAAATAAGGGTTGAAATTAGATAGTGGGAGGTCCGAAGAAGGAAATTTCATTCACATTTAAGATTCCATCAGATTTTGAATGTTTAAATTCAGATTTTCGGTTACTAGCCTGGCTCCTTACTACTCAGTTATCATTTGCCTTTATAGGATATTTTGGTTTATATCATATAGAATAGGTTTGTGGAAATGAGTGGATGCGTAGCAATTTACACCAACTAAGGATCTGCTCTTTTAACTTTTAAAAGCACAGATTGCAGAAACCTAATTTACTACTCTTGATCATAATCAGAAACATGTGATTGATGAAGCTGGAGATTCCCATGAGTATTCATGCCTCATAAGGGAACTGGATTACAGCTGAAATGTGGATAATATCTCCAGTATCACTTGGCAATTTCAGACGACTACAGTGCATTACCACACTTTCCTGTGATTTGGTGCTTGGATATCATAAATTACATTGACATACCATTAACATAGGTAAGTAGAGTAAATAACTGATCTCTCTGGAGAAATGTTAGAACCCACTGATAATAACTGAGATCTGCAACACATGTGTGCAGATTTCTGTTGGAAACATATATACCTCAACTGGTTTTCTTTTTTCATACGTACAGCTAAGCCAAGATTATTTTCCTTTTTGTGTCTTACTTTTGGGCTAAAATTACGCTAATGATAATATGATTGCTCTTTAATATGTAAAATGAGAAAACTAGCTTACCAAAAGCTAGTCTTTTGGGCCTAGAAGTCTACAAGGTATCCGTGGAATTGCATGTGTGGGTTTTTTTTGAAGGAAAATTAATTAGATTATTAGTCTATGCTAATAGCAGGTGAGGCTTTTCCCAGTGAAAGAACAGGAATGAACCCATAAGGCAGACTGCTTTATGCAGAACAGAAAGGAAATGGAACAACTATAGAAATTGAAGTCTACTCCTCAACACAAATCCAGGTGTAAAGTAGTGTCATTGTGACCACAGTGGTGTGGCCCTGGTTGTGACAAAGACCCTAGAGAGCTGCATGCAGAGCTCATGCAATTCCTTTGGGTCAAAAACTGTGTTTTTCTTGACGTTTTTATGCCATTATACCTCTGCTAAAAGCCACATTAATTACTGTGTGGTTCTTTGCTCTCCGTTTAAAACATTGCATGGATTAAGATGTGTGTTTGTTTAAAAACCCCCTCAAAACAAAAAACCAAACAAGAAAGAAATAAGATCAGAGGGTAATAAAGAAGTAGCATCACTGACTTTTGCGAATGAAGACAGATATTGAAGTTTCAGAGGAACCAGCCTTGGAAGAGGGAAGGTACAGAAAATGTAGTAACTGCAAGAAGAATTTCAGTTGAGAGACTGTTTCAAGCATGCCTAACCCTGAAAGTGTTGAGACACATGGAGGCAAATACTGACATTTGTGAATTCGGAATACACAAGGTGTTAGAACAACACAGTCAGTGCTGCCCCAATGTATTTACCTTGAACTCTAATAATGATTTGCAGGACTAAAACAAAGAACTATCATCTCAGCAAGTTGCTTCTAAGATGTATTATTTATTCTTCCTTGCACTGTGGAAAATTCATTCTCCCTTCAAAGAAAAAGGCACCATAAAATCTCTTTTGCAGTATCTTACGTGATCATCTTTAGAGGAAGGAAGACAAAAACATCCCAGGAATTTGCGTGGAATTCAAAACCAAAATTACATCCAGACTAACCAAGCATTCTTGGAGCTCACATCCCCTCATTTCTGGCTTCTTAGAATGTGTTTTGGCATAAGCAGCAAGCTATGAGATCATAAATAGGGGGCTGCACCTTTGGCCAGTGTAAATTTGGCCCTATTAAACTGTGTAAGCTTACACCAGTTGAAGGTTAATCCCCATATGCTTTGCTCTGGTTCCATTTTTAGTTGCCCAGCTCTGTTAAATATTGCTAATTAGCAAGGAATCTATGTGTATCTAGCACTAGTTAATGGAGAGAAAATTCTTCAGTATTTTCATATAACTCTTTTCTGCCCAATCCCAAGTACTGTGGGAACACACACAGTTTTTTCCAATTGTTACCATATTACATTACCATTGTGAAACAAAAATGCACAAAGACCCAGTTGAGGCTGATATTTAATAACAAAACTTTCAATAAGTCAGTTGTGCAGAGCTTCACAAAAGCTTCAGGATATGAAATTGCAAGCTAGCTCTTGGCTTTGTTACCAGCTACCTTGCTCAAGTGTCCTTTCAAGAACTGTTTCACTTTTTGGTTGTTTCTATCTATTCATATGTCACTATAGGTTTGTGTTCAGTATAAGATATGCCAATATGTAAATTCTTGAACAATTGTGAATTATGCAAGAAAAATTGAGACCTGATTTCTGCTGTTTGCAAATACAGTTATTGCAATCATTTCTGCAATGTTTTTTGTTCAGTATACTGTGTTCTTACAATGGGATGCAACTGAGTTTTCAAATGATCCAGTGACCTCGTACTCACCATTGCTTTGTACATGATTAGGTATCACCAGTATACAGTTAAATTCCATGGAAAATGTTTTAACAATATAAGAAATATTTTTTTTTCCTAACTTACTGGTCGTATCTATTGTTCCAGCACATGGAAGGAAAAATAGCATTGATGATTTAGAACACATTCACCTTTTAGAGAACCTAATCTGGCTGTGACTTTCTTTGTATGAAACACATCATTGCTTCATTTGTGACTTGAACTGTTTGAAATAATGGATCGATATGCCACAGATTTTAAAACTTGTAGAACTCTCACGCTCTCTGATAAAGGGGTTATTATGAATCAACCCACAGAAGCTAAAATTCGCCAAAGAGAACAAATAGGTGTTGCAGTCAGTACTGTGTGAGGTATGAAAAACCAGGAAGATGATAAAGCAGCAGATTGTTTGACTATTCAAGAACAGCAGAGGAGAAGAGAATGAAAGAGAGAAGAGCAGGAAAGCAAGATAAAACAAAAGAATGTGAGAAAATGAGTGAGAAAGCAAGAAAGCAGGAAGTAATCCACTCCAACCATGCAAACAAGAAGATGAGTACGGGAATGTTAGGCACAAATGGATTCACATTTTGGAAATTCTGGCAAGTTCTATAGACTTATGATAGGATGTTATTTCCCATCAGACTAATGATACTGATCCGACAAGCAATGTAACTAAAGTTATACAAAAGTTTGAGATAGATAACAAATTTAAAGGGAAGAAACACTGGCCACTGGAAGCTCAAATTACAGTTTACATTTGTGGTTTCCATACCTTATTAAAAATGTTGGTGACATATGTTGCTTAAAGAATAGAAAACATTTTAAAAACTGGGTTATTAAACCAGCTCCTAGCACAAGTGATGAAAGGTAGCCATGTGTTCAGATAACTGAGGTATGAATCATTTCAGGGCTAGGAAATTGTCCTAGATTCATAAGCCATCTGTTAAGTGAAAGAGCATTAGGTATACACAGTGCTAATAATTCTTACATTTGATGATTATACTCAGCATGACACATCATTGGGAACAGCAATAAAGTTCACAAATATTCACAAAACCTTCATACAGGATTTTAACTATAGTAGGTGATGGTAAGTTTGAGTGGGCCATAATAAGTAAAAGAAGCTTTGCACATAAAAGGGTCTGCTTTGAGAACATTCTTATTTTATTTTCTCACAAATTCCAAGTATTAATTTCATCAGCAAGGTCATACGTTTTCTTCAGAGTGGGAAAAAGATTCTCAGAAATATAAGCCTAAGAGAAAAGCAGAATGCATAGAATGATAATATTTTGACAGGCTCAGTGTGTTTTGACTACAGATTAAATTATTACAGGGTTTTCTCATATATCATATTCCATTATAAAGTCTAGTGGACAAATTCCCGATCAGCAATCCACAGCCTTGACTAAGCAAGCATTGGCAACAATACTGAGCAAATGGTATCCTGATGGCAACATTCTTTCCCCCTGCTCTAACCACAGAAGAGCCAGTGTCATCATTATCCTTAATTTCCTGAAATACAAAAAATTTTGACAATTCTATGAACAGTCTGTTGTGTCTGAGCTATGGCAGCAGCCTGCTTCCTTCTACGTGAGCTATAATTAAGAACTATTCCAGTTAACCTGCTTATGCCATTAGCGCAATTAGGGCACAAATTGTAGTATTAAATTTAATCCTTTGGGGCTTCAGATGTGTCAATTACAGTCACAATGTTAGCAGAAGTTTTTGTTACTGTAAACTGTAATTTCTGAAGGACAGAAAAGAAAGGACACCATCTCAGGAAGGAATACATCATACAGGCTGCCATCACTTGTCAAGGCAATATTTGTTAGACATGTGATGACATGGCTTCAAACTGCAGTACTGCATTGCATTCCCAGAGAAAGTGACTCTGTTAGTAAGAAACTGCCAGCTTACAGGGAGATGCAGGTAAACCACTGCAGCAGGACAAGAAAGTTGTCTCCTTCTTTGAATGATGCAACTAGTTGAAGGTATGTGAAAAAAAAAAAAGTGAGCACTTGCTATAATGCTGGCTTCAGTAAATGTTCCTATATATTTCATGGTACAGGTACTTTGCGTTCCTAAATTCATAAAGAACTAGATAAATTATTCATAAATCTGTAAATAAATGCACACATATAAGAAGGATGATACTTTTAATCTTTTTTGAATTGTAACAGGAATCAATGTATGTAAACTGTTTAGTTCATGGAGCAAAATGGTAACCTAACGCTACTGCAAATCAAAAGAACAAAGACTAATAAGTTAAGCATTGCAATTGCTGTTTTAATGTATGAAGTGCTTTTGCTATGTGTTCAAATCTCTTAGACATAACCTAAGCATATGACTTGTTAAATTGATGATTTGGTTCATACCATGCCTCAGTTTCTGACATCTGTATCCCTACCCTTTTGATCTTAAGTGGACCTATAATTTCACAGGATCAAAATGTATCTAGGCAAGAAAAAAAGAGGATTTTGGATATTTTATTAATTGAGACTGGAAATTAAATAATGAGAAGAGCAATAAAAACAAAATATAGTTTCACTTGTATTCTGACACAGGAAGAGTTTTGGTTTAATTTGGTTCGAGTGTGGAAGTTCAGATTTTTACTTTTCTCTCTCTTATAGCTGCTGTACATAGCAGCAAGATGTTATGTTTGTGAAATCCTGTAATCCACTAGGATGGTGCTACAAATACCTTTAAAATGTTATAATTTAATACCAGTTTTGGTTTAATGCAAGATTAATTACACTGAATTTAGTTTGCTATTTTTGGAATTTATGCTTTTTAATCAATTAGGGCTTTTAAGGAGAAAAAATGTTCAGAAATATGTTTAATCTTTAAAAATGCTGTAAAACCAAGAAAAATAACTTTGATAAGTGCTGCATTGAGAGAAAGATGAAAAGGAAAATCATATACAAGAGGAAAAATTGCATTTATGTGAAATGTACTGTAATTTAACCCAGAATGTTTTCACTGTTTTTTGACAGTAATATTTGGCTGTTAGACACTAACTTGTATACTGATGAATAAATAGTGTTGATAATATAACTTTTTGTCCAGACTCCTAACTTAGAAGTTGTTTATCAGTTTCTCACTCAAACATTTGTTTAAACACATACAGGGTATTTAAAGCAGATTGGTGCCTCACATCTTAATGTTCTCTCTATTCAGAGGTGGTGTAACTGTCTGCTCTGTGATATTCGAACTGTCCTTCCTTATGGCAAAGTTTCAAAGTAGGACTAGAGAATACTTCTTTAGAGCATTGCACTATGACTAAGCAGTTGGCTTACTGCTCGAAAATGAAGATCTGAATCTCTTGGGTTTGGAAAGGGAACCAAATTACTCTTTCTTCCTAGAAGCATGAAGATACTGTTTAAAGAAAGCCACCTCACACCTCTCCTCTTTGTGCTTTGGATTCCAGGCATGAGAAGTCTGGCAGCTGGAAGGCTTTCATACTCCCCTACATTTTGCATTTCATTAGATACTAGATGCTTGCTGGAGAAATATGCTATGCAAAGGCATTAAATATCCCATCATGCACTCTACAAATTGGTGGAAATATTTCCTAATCCTAGACCTCCAGTTGGAATGAACTTTTACAGTATCACAGCACATATTGTTAAATACCTTCTCTTTTTGCTTATAGAATGTAGGTTTAATGAGGATCTGAACTGTGATCTTTTAATGTGATCACTTAGTTCATTAAAACACTGTATCACCTACACAAATCTCTTGTTCATGAAGTTCATTGCAGTGAATCACAGCACACAGTAACTGCAAAGTAACAGAGTTTTCTTGTATCTCTGTGGTGCAGTCACCATTGGGTTCTCACACTGAGGGCTTTTCTTACACTGCTGTTCTGAAATAATAATGAGAAAATCCATTAAAAAGATCCATTTTTATTTTCAAAGAACGGAACTCATTTTGTGGTGAGCAATCACACTACAGCATGTGAAGTTCATCATTCTGTTCTAAAGTTCCTGTTCATCCAGTATTGCAAACAAATAAGATTTATTGCATTTGGTCAAAGTTTGGCATGGTGAGATTTTTCTATTGCCCAAAACAAGAGGTCAGAGAGAATGAAAGGATGGGAAAACAGACATAGCAAGCTAAAGAGGGGAAACTATTTTGAAATGGAACTTGAAACTGCTCTACTGGTCCCTTCCAGAGCTCTCCAGGAATAAACCATGTTTTTTTACAATAGTTGAACATCTGAAAGCAACTAATTCTGCAATTTTTCAAAGATTTCTCAATACAGCTTTCCTTTCTGTTTTCATTATTTTCAGTTTGTTCTTTAGATTTCCCGATTGCCCCATTGATTTGTATAGCTGCTAAATGGAGAACTTATCCTAAGTACATAACAGGGACAGGATACTTTGAAGTTTGTTATTCATTAACCACAAATCATAGAATCATAGAATAGTTAGGGTTGGAAAGGATCTTAATATCATCTAGTTCCAACCCCCCACTAAATCATGCCACCCAAGGCTCTTCACAACCTGGCCTTGAACACC
>JANHGB010001530.1:0-13598 GCA_026283785.1 Coracopsis vasa | reverse complement strand
TTATCAGATGTCTAATACTCATTAAAAGAATGCTCACTGCAGATTTTTTTCAGTGTACTTTCATTGGTTTGCTGTGGCTGTTGGACTGTTAACTAATTTACATCAGCTGCATGAACTTTATCATGTCTCGCTGCAGTGGTACAAAGAGAAGAGGGAAGACAGACTGTATCGTATGTTGAATACTGATGCTGGGAGAACTGCCAGCGGTTTGAATAAAGTTAGATTCAAGTAACCAGTCAGTTTGATAGTTCTAAGGAAGATTTGTTCAAAATGCATCAGTCTTTTCATACCTCTTAAACTTGTCACATTAGGCTGGAAACCACTCAGTTACAGCCTCTTTTGGGGCTACTGAAGCTGCCATTTTTAGACTCAAGCTGACACTATCACAGAGAGAAGCTTTCCAGAAAACTTACCACTTCTCCATCTGTGATGAAGAATGGTGAATATACAGCCTCAGGAGACCAGAGAGTGAACTTGTTCAAGTCTTCCATAAGATTTCTGCTAGCTCAGGGTGATACTAGAACTTAAGGCAGTCAGTTGTTAAATCAGGTAATAACACCTGTAACGCCTCAGGCATGTACTACAGAAAACATTCAACACCAAGGAATTGGAAGGAAAAAAACAAAAAAAAAACCAAAACAAGTCATAGTTTCATTCTACATAGCTATTAAAATAGGTCAAGACAATGATTTTATGTTTCAAAAATCTTCCCCACCCCACCAAAAAAAGAAAACAAAAACCAAAAACTAAAACTAAACCCCAAAAACCCCACAAATTTCAAAAGGTAAGTAAAGCCACATCAAGAAAGGATGGCTTTGATGACCAGTTCTCAATTTGAACACAGACATGTAAATCCACTACCTGAGATAGGGATGGGATGAGAGGAGACGGGAAGATGTCTTTCTTAAAAGATAAGGTATTGTTTGTCTTACCTTGCTTTTCAAATCACCAAAAAGAATAAACAGTTCTTTTTATAGTGCCAAGAGAACTACAGTCCTAAAAGAATATTTGTTAGTGATAGATTTAAATGAAAGAAAAATATTCTTTGGTCTCCCACCACATTTTCTTTATTCACATAATTAGCAAAATTAATCTCTGTATTAATTGCATCTCCATACAACAAAAGACACGGATGATTCCAGAGTTAGTTGCATAGCCTCAAAGATTCTTTGTGTTGCTTAATAACACACCTCTATTGAAATGGTGCCATTAAATAATTTTAAATTGACAATCTACCGCATTCTTGTTTACAGCACATTCAAAAGCTATAAAAGCTTTTCCAAAAGCAAGAAAGTCAGTGACTTACTGCAATGTTTAATATCTTCAGTGATAACAAAGGCCATTTCAAGACTACAGCAGGCAAACATAATTCCTCTGAACTTAATGAAGTTATGCCTGTTTATACCAGCTTAGAATTTCATTCAGAATTGTGTTTTTGAGATATGACTTCACAGTATGCTTAGCAGCTGCCTTCCAGTCACGCAAAGAATGTGGCCATTATTATATTTGATTTTTTTTTTTCCAACAGAGAGAATTATTAATTAGAAAAAAAAATGCCCTCACTTTCAGGGGCACTAAAAAAATATTCTTGCTAAAAATGAAAAACAACTTCACTATTAATTATGTCCACTGAGACCAATGCAGTAACAAAAAAATAACCATTACTTATTAAAAATAACCTGTAGAAATATTAAAGATCATTCTTACAATAATTTTCAGGTATTCTGAAATTCATACCTTTTATCTCATACAGTCATTACTTGTGTTTTATACAAACAAAGAAATCTTATTAAAACTGGATAACAATAAATTTGTAGTTTTCTTTATTTTTACCTTGTGAACATTAGCTGAATTAACTGAAAATGAAGGTTTATTTTGAAAGACCTGGATGAATAGGAAATAGAAAATAACAAAGTGTACTCAGATTTCTTTCAAAAACTCTTACAGATAATGGGCAATGCAGAATTCGGATGCCCAACTTGATCGGAGTGATTAATCTTCTGAATTTGATATCTTTTTAAGGTTAAGGTTCTCTACACTGGGTACCCAGATACCACCTTGAACCTGAAAAGAACCTGACTGCTTTTCTTGACTGATAATAGCCAAGGCATCTATTTTTCTCTTGGCCAATTTGTAGCATATTAAGACTTTATGTTTTTTCTTCTTCACCATCCCTTAAAGGTAAAATTCAGCAGCCAATGTTGAAGGAAGACTTTATGATCTGGGTCTATGTTGGCATTTCCTACCACATATGATCACTGAAATCAGCTATTCTCTTTATAGATTTTGTGCAAGACAGCTCTCCTGCTTAATCCTCCAACATAATGGCTGTTTATTTCATAGATTCCTTTTGTCTTTTTTTTTTTTTAGCAAGTAATGAATTATGCATTATAGGAAAAGGAAAGAAAACCAGAGAAAGAGAGCTAAGAAAGCTGGTTCAACAGGTAACAAAGAAGATAGAGAAGGGAATAGACAATAAGACAGACAATGGAATACCTGACAAAGGTGAAACACTGAAGCAGATACTGGAGGATTGAGAAACTGAAGATTTCCCCACAATATCATCTGAGCAATATAAAAAGGTTTTTTAAAAGAGACAGAAGATTAAAGAAAACCCACCTGAACAGTGAACAGAGGCAGTGGAATCTGGTCATCTGCACAGCAGACTCAAACCAGTCCAAAACACAAAAGCTAACAAACCCAGAAGACTTGCAGTTGAAATTTTATAATGAGCCCATATATTTTGATAATTCTATCTGGAATTCTTTGGTTATAAATGCAATAGCTAGCATATGCAGCAAAGATTCAACATGTACAGCTACAGGACCACTATTTTCAAAGGCATTTGTGCTTAGGTACTAAGTCAGTGGGCAAAACCTTGTCCTGCCTCTAGCTGATCCACAGAAGACAGCTGCCTGATACAATATGCTAGTGCGTCAATATGTCTGGCTTAATCTCCCAGGCTCATTTCCCAAGTTATTCTAGAACACACAAATCCCTTCAACTACATGCCTAACATCAACCTTTGAAAATCAGGGGATGTTGTAAACCAGCCAGCTTGCATTTCAAAAAGGTGTGGCAGTGGTAAAAAATAGTAGGCAATAGTTTAGTACAGTTCAGGTAGAAAACAGAGCTTTAAATGGAAGTTTCAGTCATTTGGGAGCAGTGTGAGTCAAAGAAATAAACACATTTTGCCCAAGAAGTGTGCTGGATACATGGCTTTATAACACACCAATTCATTACTTGAGGAGGTAGTGTTCTTTCTCTCATCAAATATTAACGATCATTTCAGGAAGTTTAAAAAATTGTCTCGGAGCAACTTCTTGCAGCCATTAATTAAAATAATGAGCACTATAATATTAAAAGTGTAATTCTCTTACATGTCCTCAAGTGTTTGCCTAGAAGTCTCTTTCTCTGGGAGACAAAAATAAAAAGAAAGAAAGAAAAAGAAAAATCTGAATACACAGTGAATTAAAAAGTTATACTTGTATTACTCCTGGCCAAGCCTGTAATTCTCAGCTGGCAAATATGATATTGATTTGTTATCTTCTCCTGTCAAGATGCCACAAAACTTTTTTTTCCTTAGTGCTTCACAAGTAGCCTAATTCCCTGCCCCCAAAATATACACTATGTTTTCCATCACTGTGCTCATCAAGAAAGATGACAGACTCAATCCAACTGTGGTGATTCACAAGTGCTACGCTTAAGGAGAGACCGTCAGCATTCAAAGATGACGCTGACCAGCGTGCAAGGGAAATAGAGGAGGATTCTGCACACACTCACATTTGGATAGCTCAACAGGTTTGTCTATCCTGCCATTTTATTCCTGTGTTTTTTTGTTCCCACAAGCATTCAGATGACAGAGGAAGACTGAGGACAGCTGACATAAAGGCATACAAAACTCTCCACACAGCAATTCAGTTTTAAGTCAGTAAGTGTAAGGACTTAGAGAATCGTCTAACCCAGGATGAAAAGACAGCAACACATGTGTGCTTGTAACGTTCATGGGTTTCTTTTCATTTAATAAATACACTGAAACATATTGTTTCAGTCATCTCTACTCTTAAAGGATTTTGAGTTTGCTATACAGTTTTGGTTCATTTGAAAAGACACTTGAGAATTAATATAGGAGCCCTGGATTCATTTCCTTCCTCTTTGAAGGGATATCTTTAATCAAGATGTTTGTGCAGAGCTCCCAGAATCCTGTTTGAGAAAATTCTGTTTAGCACAATTAGTGCTCACTGCAAACCTCTGCCCCTATTCTGTTAGCACTGTTAAAAATGAGCCTGTGACATAACCTGGGAGAGTTGTTTCTTCCCCACTGTCTACTTAGACACAGCTTTGGGGGAAATTAGATACACAGAGATACATCGTAGTGTTGCCTTTTATAACAATGATAACAAAGAGGACAAGTAGCACCATGTATCACAAAAGAGTTATAATTTACAGTGATTTGAAGCAGGGCATAGGAAGAGCTTTTAAATTCATATTTAAAAGAGGTCAACTTTCATCTCACATACTCACTGCAACACCCACCCAAGTGCGTATCTAAACTAGACCACATTTGAAATGTTAATGCAAATGACAACATTCACAGTGGAACATCTCCAAAAGACTGAGAGAAACTTCAGTTCTAATACTGTAAGCCCTGGTGGTTTAAATATTCTTCTCACAGATTGTCATGGGTAGTCAGGTCCCCTTGGCTAAAGAATGAAACTGAATTTCAATCTTTTTCTGAAGCAAGCTATGAAAGCCTAGCCTTTCTTTTCCTTTGTCTTTCTTGAGATGCTTTACTCTGAAGACTTATCATTTGACTTTCATGGAACAGAAACTAGAACACAACATAGGTGGAAATGCAAAACTCTATTCTTTACACAGGGAATCTGTCTGCTGTTTGTTGTGTGTGTACTTCTCACCCTGTTCTCACCTCAGCCTGCTTTTCCACACCTTGTGGATGCTGCAGTATAGTGTGGACAGTAGTCCAGGAGAGTGCTGCCATAGCTCACAACCTCTACACAGTGCAGTCTTGTCTGTGTGAATGCATTTCTTCTAAAGCTAGTTCACTATGCTAAAAAGCCAGCTCTAGAACAAAAAGAGACACAAGTATTACATTTATATGTAATTTCACCTTAAACCTTCATTTTCCTAAGTTTTTTCTCAAAGTGCTGTGTTACAATAAGGGTACTTAAAACTGTGTATATATATATATGTATGTGTATATATATATAAAGCTTTGTCATTGAATTCAGCTTGGCTTGTTATGGCATAATGAGCTGCTCAGTACAATTACTAATTCTCCAAAGTATTGCTTCATTTAAATTACATTTTAATTGTTTTACTTCAAGGTTTTTTCTTTTTCTGCCTTAGTAATAATAATGCGTAATATTTTTGAATAAAAGGAGAATATAAAGCCAAGTAACTGTCTGCATTAACATCACCTAGAGTGTCTGTAATTATCTGTATTATTCCCATGAGAAAATTAGAGAGAAAAGAAAATTCTTTGATTTGTGTTACTTTTTTGTTTTTAACTGGGTTTTTGTTGTTTGGTTTTTTTAAAACCTGATGTGAAAATGACTGAATTATCATGATAAGTCATTGCCTGCTAGTGAACCAAAGAGGATCTTTTTAGGAAGCAGGCAGAGGTCCCAAGCCTCAGCTAAAAGCAAACTTTCAAGCGCAAATGAAAAGTAAAAGCCAAGTCACAACATAATGATACATATGAGGGTATTTTAGGTAGAATTGATAGCAGTTATTAAAAAAAAAGAAAAAAGAGGGAGGGAAGTGGATAGTTCAGCCCATGGCTAGATGGAACATGCTAGCTGTGAACGAAGCTTAGAGTCGGGAGACAAATTAAGGTATGATGGAAATGGTCTGTGCCATCAGATAACAAACCACTTTTATTTTCACTTTTAGTAGTAGCAGTGGAAAGCCATGAAACGGCTGAAGAAGAAATCATCCTTATTCAAACATACACAAAACCATTTGACTAACATTTGAATACATTTTGTATAATGACAAAAGAGGTCAACTGACCGCAAGTCCTCCATCAAAAAAACCAAAGTGATCTGCCAGTGATTTCTTCGCTAAAATGTCAACATACTCAACCTCAAAATTTGAGTGCTTGAGAAGCTTCCTGAGATTTTGTAAAACAAATAAATAAATAAATAGATAGAGTTTCCACAAATCCTGCCTCTACTGACAGGTCAAAACAGAACTTCAGCTGTAAAGAGGAATGTTAATGACTAATGATACAGCCAGTTGAGAAGCACTGAATACTCTCTGAAAAATTAATGACCTGCAACAGGCATAGAAAATTATTTGTTTTGACATAGAAAGCAAATGGATGGAATTACTCACAAATCTGAAACTAATGCTTACACCTCAAAATATGAGGCCGTATTATCCCAGCTGAGACCCTCTCCTCTTGATATGCAAGTTAAAATTTCTGCTTGTTGATTTTATGAATCTTAATACTACTGGCACATTAACAGAAAGGCTGATTTTTAAGGTAAATGCAGTGTTCCTGGGACCATAAATGCAGTCGACAACAATGATCTTGAGGTAAAAAACTAGCGGTACACATTTATGTGACTGACCCAGTTTACATCTAACCCATTATATCCCTTGCTACTGTATAATAAAGGAGCAGGCACTAGAAATGAAGTCTGTGGTAGAGAGCTTTTGAAGTACTGTATCCTCAATGTTCTTACTCTTCTTCTACATCAAGCTATTTTTATTTTTTTCAACTATATTTTTTTCTTCTTCACAATCATGCAGCTTCTGTAGGTGGCTGAGAGCCCCTACCTGCAATGTGGTGACTGGCTACAGTCTTGATGTCTACAAACTCGATTTTCCTTAAGTGGAAAGCACTGAGCTCAGGGTCCCACTGCCTGGATGCATGTGTTCATCAATGCAACCGCTTCTATTGGAGCAGCTTTATTAAGAGCATGTTTTTAGAAGTCTACCTTAAAAACTGTATAATAGGCTGCAAATCTGTAGTATAACTACCGTCAGTCTTGATCGTAGCATGAAAATGTTAGAAATGGGCAAGTAGAGACACTGGAATTCACTGGATTTATGACTCACATACTCCAATTATTCCCATTTTCTGTGAATTAGAATTTAGTTCTGATGCAGCTGACTCCAGAAAAAGGAAACGGACATGCAGAAAGGGTTCTGGATTCCTATTTATAGCCAGATATACGTTCTTCAATAAATCCAGATATTAAAGATTTGCAGCATACAGATTCTCATTCAGAGTATAAAGACAATCCCTGATCACAAAAGTACTGTGATTTCAAGGGACTGGAAAAGTGTCCTCAGAATCAAACGTCTCTCACAACCTTAACAAGTTAGATCTTTGTATGGCATCCCCAAGTCAAGTATGTATTGCTGGAGTTACCAAGAGGAAGGCAAATAGACTGTACATTTATATTCACAACTGATAACTACAGGGGAAAAGGAAGGATGGGGGAAATGTTTGCTGAAGAATTTATAGTGAAAATACTTGTATCCTGGCCAACTCAGACACAGAAGAATTACTATACCTTTTTAGCTGCATGTAGGTGCACCACACATTTTACAGATTCACATACAACACAGTAGCACATATTATTTCTGTATTTTTCATAGACAATTTGCAGGGTTAAATTTCCAGCAGGTGAGAAGAAATAAACCATTAAATAAATACTAATCTGCCTTGACTGTCCCTACTCTTACTTAAGTGAGTGATATATGGGTGCCCAGATATCACTGTCTGAGAACATACAAAACCCAGAACATATAAAACGTCGACACAGACTACAGCTACTTATGGTGCGCCAAGGTCTTCCTGGCTTTCACTGAATATGCCATCTCAGGCAATACTGACAGATGGGGATACACATATAGAAATACACTCTGTTCAGTTCTGGGCCCATTATTGCAAGAGATATTGATTTGCTGGAGCAGGCTCAGAGAATGGCAAAGAAGCTGGTGAAGAGCCTGAAGCACAGGCCTGATGAGGAATGGCTGAGGAAACTGGGGGTATTTAATCTGGAGAAGAGAAGGCTCAGGGGGGACTTTAGTGCTCTCTACAACTGCCTGAAAGGGGGACGGAGCAAAGAAGTGGCTGGTCTCTTTTCCCAAGTAACAAGTGATAGGACAAGAAGTAATGGCCAGGAGAGGTTTAGATTGGATATTAGTAAAATTTCTTCACTGAGAGGGTAATTAGGCATTGGAACAAACTCCCAGGGCAGTGGTGGAATCATCGTCCCTAGAAGTGTTCATATGACGTCCTTAGTGACATGGTTTAATGGTGGCTTTGGCAGTCCTGGGATAATGGTTGGACTTGATGATCTTAAAGGTCTTTTCCAACCTAGTTGATTCTACAATATGTGTATAGAAATATACATACATATATATTTAATAATGGGTTTCACAATGTAGTATTTCACAGTGAAAGTAGAGGCCATTCAAAAATTCCCCAAGAAATATTTACTTGGTGCTGCAAGGCTAGTAACATTCTCAATCACCCAATCAATGCAACAAAAGTGGATCTGCATGGCAGCACACATCTTTTGAGTTTAAAGACATAATCTCATTTATTAAAATTAAAAAAAATAAAAAATATCAATGAGCACAATGAATTGTAATGCATATCACTATCTGCAGAAGCTGGATTTTTTTTTAAAGGTGGTTATGATATACTTTCCACAATATATCTTTTCCCCGATTTAGTTGCTAATCCTAGAATTTGCTTCCAGTACATTGCCTGTAATGAAATTTTTAAGACTGCAAATAATTCTGGAACAATGTTCATGCTGCTTACTATGTGATCAATAGCTTGCCTGGACCTTTTTTTTTTAAATGATAAATGCAAAGTGTCATACTAGGTGAGAAATGAGACATACAGTTAGTTTTCTATGTTTTGAGGGGGTTGTTTGGGTTTTACAAAAATATATTTTTGTATTTTTATAGTTTTTGTGTTTCAGGTCTTTTTAGTTAAGTCCTTGGGGGTTTGAATTTGTTACAATTTAATGTATACTTTCAAACCTATTATTTCCCACAATCGGTTATCTGATTTGATGACTAATATAAACCAGCTTTGATCACTAATTCAGAAATACTCACACATTTAAAAACAATTGAAATGCAGTGTCACAAGCAGCAAAGAGTATTTCCATTATTCTAACAGCCCACCCACAAAATCTATTCTTCATTTACTTTGTTTCTCCAAACTCTTACATTTCTCTTCTGCCATTTAGACTACTGAAAAAAACAAAAACATAAATACTGTGTTAATTTGAAGTATTCCAAGCATGACTGGAAACATTCAACTACTGCTATGAATCTTCATCACTATTAGTCTCCCTAAACAACCTCAAACAATAAATAGTTTGTGAAAATAAGAATGACTGTATTGATTCAGACCTAACATCCATCTGGCTCAGTATTCTTTCTCCAACAGGGACCACAAGTGGATATTTAGGGAAAAGTAAGAACAATCACATGATACCTTCCTTAACATTCCTTTTCCTTCCAGCGTCTGACCCTTCCATGACTCAGGAAATCTGGGCCTGTTGTGGTTTGCTTGTTTAGTAACCCACATCAAATCTCTTTCAATTTCTGACTAGTCTCTTGAGCCTATACAAATATTTTGCATCCACAACATTCAATAAATATTTCCACACATCTACTAGCTGTCTTGTGAAGAAGTATTTTATTTTCTCTGGTTTGAATCTGGCTTCTGTTAACTTTCTTTGAAGACCCCTAGTTCTCATATTTGAAAAGAAAGAAAATATGGGCCTTTAGTCATGTTGTCCACTTCAGACGTGTCTTTGTAGTCCTTCATTGCCCCTTGAGTCATGTTTCTTTTTCCATGAAGAGTCTCAGCTTGCCAGCAGTAACAGATATGGAAGCCATTCCATACCTTTGATCACACTGCCTTCTCTGAAATCTTGTCAGTTTTAATAAATCGTTTCGGGGGGAACCATAGCTACGCAGTCACTCAAGACATGGATGACCCATACGTTTATTCAATCATGATCTGTCCTGTTTCATTCTTAGATTCAGAGTAAGCTTTACAAAGTCCCTAACATTTGCTTCACTTTTTTGACTGCTGTCAAACACTAGGCTGAAGTTTTCATTGTATTATTTAGCATAACCTCAATTTGTCATGAGAATTTTGTTTATTTCATCTGATTTGTTTTAACAGTCAAGTATGTGGAAAACTTCTTTATTTTTCACTCATTTATTCACTTTTAGCTTTCCTTTCACGGGTTCTACTGATTCATCTTGTCCCTGAAACTAAAATCGGCTGTATTTTCTTCTTACATATACAATAAAAGGGTCAAAAATGAAAGTAAGGAATTCTAGACACCTCTCATTTCTAAAGCAATTTCACCACAGCTTACCACCCTGATATCAGTACCATTATCACAGATGGAAATACACCTTTGAGGACCATTAAACAGAACATTTATTTCAAACGCATTGTAATTACAGAAACACCTATGCTAAGCACCTCTGCAAAGATACGCTGTAGAGCTCAGCAGCTCTGACTTTTCTGTGGTGGGACAGGATAGAGATGATTAGAGGATGATGGGAATCCAACTTAAGATTTTCCAAAGGCAGAGCTTTCTTTGTCTGCTTTTTGACATTATGGTTATGTTCAGTTTTAAATGTTAACCTTGTTCCACTTTACAAATCCTGAATCTATCAGCAGAATTGAAGTAAAATTTTCAACTACACAACTGCACCCTGAAGAACTCAACCGATGAACCACTACACTTAAAAACTCTCTGTGAAAGAATTTTCTAAGATGATTACTCAGAGATTACAAAGTCATGAACCAGGAATCCTCAACTAAACCAGAAAAACTAGTTAGGATGGATTTACTGTGGGTGTGCAATTCCACAGCACTAACAGCCAATACAACTTGGTGCCTTGGTGTTCCCTTCTCTAGCTTGTGTCTGGTGATTCCAGGTTTGTACACTGAAATGGCAGACACAGACACTTCTCTATACAGGAAAACACCGCACATAGTGCTTAAAACTGCTTCAGCCCTCAGCCAGTGTCCTCCAAATAAACTATACAGAGTGCCTCCAATTCATACTGTTTTCTGGGAGCATGCTGCCAGGATTGACTCCTTTCTGAATCTGAGCTCAGTCATAGCAGTGATGTGACTTTATCTGGCCATAGGATTAGGAAATGTCTCTCTCTGAATTACACTGCTTGCACTAAATCCTCTCCAGCACAAGAGATTTTTGGTGTTATTGCCTTTGGTTTAGGTTGTGAGATACCACATACTTTAATATGAACTTGAGAAAGGGTAGATTTCAGTAAGAAAAAGATAGCAGCTAAATTAAAAAAAAAAAAAATCAATTAAAAAAGCAAACAATGATTAATTCAGAAAATATACAAGCACACTAAAAAAACCAACCAAACAAACCAACAAAACCCCTTCTGCAATGAACAGAAAGAGCATGTAGATGTATTTGAGAAGCTTGTGAGCTTCCACTGATGCTAAGGGCAACTATAAGCAGTTTCAATTAATAACATTTAAAGATTCCATTTAGTGGATTCAAGGAGAATGGGCCCACTTTCCATGAGTAACGGAGCTGACATTTGTAAACCATTATGGGCCCCTAATAGTAATCACCATTTCTTCCACACAAAGCTTTTTCATCCAGCTAAACTAGTCTGACTCTAAAAGTACATTTTAGAATGATAATTAATTCAATGCCAAATGTGCCTGAAGTAAAAGTACCTTTAGGGAATGAACACATAATAGTGTGTGTAGCTTTTAAATAAGCTGTCCACAGGGGTATGCCAATTTAAACAAATTAAAATAATTGTCAGTATGCTAGGTATGGAAATACTCTTTTTGTAAAACTGCTGTGAAATTCCCTGGAGACTTGGGTGGCATAGCAAGACTGTCCAATAAAACCAGGCACTTACATTGTCTTTGTCCAACTTGACAGAAATATCTTCAGGTGTTGTGGTGCATTCAGTAGTGTTCATATAATAGCATAATCCTGTTGGGTTTTTTCTCCAGGCAAATGCATGTTGATTCAAAAAAACCTCTTGTAAGGAAGGTAGTCAGTACTAGAGTACTCAAATATAGAAGATTTCTTCCACTTCTTTGTCTAGTTAGCTGGCTCATATGCTTATGTTCAATATTTTCCCTCCAGAAAAGTAGACTCAAAAAGGAACAGGACAAAAGTAACCCTTCAAGTGTTTTTAAGTGCCAACAGATACACAACCTATGCTGCATCTGAGCTTCTCTTGCTTCTGTGTAATTAGACCAATGCTTTTGAGGTGCCATTGATATACTTCATTCACCCACCGCTGCTATGAGGGTCAACTGGAACAGTTCCAATTTCAGCAGTCTCACAAATGCTCAGTGCTCCTAGATGCTCTAAGAGTTCTTCTAATAAGCAGAAATTTTTAGGCCACTGAAACACCATGATCTTATGCTGCTTTTTGAGTACCAGCATTTAGACCGTGTTTACCATCTTAGATCAATAGCTCATAACAGTATCTACATATTCTTGGGAGGCAGAAAACTGACTTCCTTTTGCATAGGAGGCAGGAAATCAGGGTCTGGCCCAGTACATACTAGATAGCTTTTCAAATACTAAAACAACACACAGAATAAGACTGCCCTTCCACAAGCACTGTTAGTTTAATTACTAAACATACTTAGGCTAATGTGTAATTTTGTGCAGACCTAATACAGATTCATGTAAAACAGACACCTGGACAAATAAGGGAAAAAAAAGATTTCTGCAGGTTTTCAACATCACCACTGATTATCAGTGCCATCCTTAATTTGCTTCAACGGGTTCAGAGGGTACCAGCTGAATAATATGAGCTTTTTTCCACCTGCTGCTGGTGAAAGCAATAACATTTAAATGACCTAGACTTAATAGGTAAAGCAACAACTTTAAGAAATTAAATCCATTTGGGAAAGAGAGGAAAATACTATTCTCATCTAACATGTTTTGCTACATCATGTAATGACCTCTAACCCAGCACAGATTCAATTCCCTGACTGGAATACTCTTAGTCTTATTTCTCATTTCCAAGCTCACAGCAAGAAAAGGAAAGGAGTTTATTCTATCGTACATTAAGACTTAGTATAGCTTATTAGAAAAAGATAAACTAAAAGTTAATGACAACACTATCAAACCAGGACATTGAATTGCTTTCCAAAGCCTGAGAAAAACAAAGGAAGAAAAAGAAAAATCTTAATTGAATGTCATTCAGAAAGAGTATCTACACAGCTAGTATTTCTATCTCAGACATACTAAAGAATTTACTACACTTAGCAGGTCAAAGTAACCTGAAAGAAAAAAAAAAAATGGAGGTAATAGAAAAAGTAGGAACAGGTCTGGCCATCAGCTCCCAAGCTCTCTAGCGTTCGTGTTTAATTGTCTGCCCTGACTCACATCTCCAGATATAAACCCAGCCATCACTGCACTGATCCAAATTCTAGTCTTCTATATTTCAGAATTTTTCGACTCACATATTCCAGTTTAAATTCATTTCTATTTATATTAGAATACTTCTAGACATTAACTGTGACTAAGTGCTACACTATTATTAAGTATTCC
>JANHGB010001527.1:667-10935 GCA_026283785.1 Coracopsis vasa | reverse complement strand
GAAAGAGAAGAAGGAGAGAGAAGAAGAGAGAAAGAGAAAAAAGAGGTTAAAAGTAGAAATAATCACCACCCTGGATCCTGCGGTGCCCTGTGGATCTGTTGATGGTCCTCCGCAGTCGGTGCTGAGTGCACACATGGGATCTTCAGTGACACTTTTTTACAGTTGCAATTTCACTGAGTCATTCTGAGTCAGCCATTTTATACCAATCACCTTTGCCAGGGGGAGGGGGCATTTGTGGCTGGCATTGAGGTGTGGTCTAAATAAGGCATTGTCCCAGTAGGACTCCTTAGCCCCTTAACGTGCGGTCTCTGCGGCAGCAACAATCCTTGTTCAGTCAGCCATTTTGAGCAGAAGGTAAAACTTGAAATGGAGGCAGATTTTCTGAGGCATCACAAAAAATGGCGGAGCCAAGTCTCACAAACAGTGGAGCTGAGTCCCACATATGCATTCCACATCACTGTCTGCTACAATATTTCAGATATTGCTCTAGTTAGGGTGGGATTGTTATAATGTGGAGGCTGCAAAAGAACATGGAACAAGATAGTTCTGCATAATACGGTTGTTGAGGGAAAAGTAAATACTATTTTCTTGACATGTTTTTAGTTGGTTGTTGATAATGTATCTAGCTTTGAACAGTGCTGTGAAGAAAATAATGATCTCTAATAGCTCTAATAAATCCTTCTTAAATAAGTATGAGAGCATATGTGAAGACTAGTTGTGTTTGCTTCTAACTTGGGACCTCAGACTTCTGAGTACTTTGCTTCTCTTTATAATAGCGCATGATATTCAGCATGTCATTAAATCTTCATAATTGTCTGAGAAATCACCAAGATGATATTAGAAAAAGTAGAAAGGTCTCTTGGAAAAAGTTCAGTGTCAGCTGAACTCTGTGCACTCCTAAAAGAGGCTGCACAGCTCTGGTTGTTTCCCACACTGCCATGTTGTGTTACTGATTTGTTCTCCATTAGCAGTGCTTCCTAATGTAGTGTAAACTTGTCTTCATTGTTGTCTGTGTGTGTAAGGTGGAAATCCTGAGAGATGCACTAGGCAGTAAAGAAATTCGTCTCTATTTCATGTTCCAGTTCATAATTCTTTCCAGAAAAATATGTCTTCTGCTTCTTCTCATTCAGGTGTCTATCAGTTTGGTGTTAGCACAACAGGGAAGTTTCATCTTTTCTCAGTTTCTCAGTTTCTCAGTTCATGTTGACAATGACTGTTTTTTACCAGAATGAAATTTTCCCTCTTTTCCTTCATAGCGAAGAACAAGTGCTTATCCTGAGGGAGAAAATGAGACCATTTTGGAGTGATTGAACCTAAGCCAGCTCTGTATGCAATAACTGAGTTACTGGAAGGACTGCTGAAGATTGTGATGGGAGGAGGACAGATAGGAGCAGCCTCATGTTCACAGGCCCTGATACATATGGGAGATTTCAAACACCCTAATATCTGCTGAAGAAACAACACAGAAGGGCATAAACAATGCAGGAGGTTCTGGAGTGCATTTGCAGCAGCATCTGACACATATGCCAAAGTCAACAAGGAGAGGTGCTGTGCTGCATGTTACGCACACCATATGTACACACAGATATATATGTACATATATACAAAAGTCAGTGACCGTAGGTGGAGGTCATGATCCTGAGAAGAAGGAATACGGTAAAAAACAAGATCTCAGCACTGGACTTCAGGAGAGCAAACTTTGGCTTCTTCAGAGTTCTGCTTGGTGGAGTCTTATAGGATAAAGCCCTGGAGAGAAGAGAGGCTCAAGAAAGCTGGTTAATATTCAAGGATTACCTCCTCTAAACTTTAAAACAGTCTATCCTTTTAAACTTATACAGGTGAAGTTCAGGTTAGATATAAGAAGTTCTTTACTGAGGTAGTGAGGCACTGAAACAGCTGCCCAAAGAAGTAGTAAATGCTCCATCCCTGGCAGTGTTCAAGGCCAGGTTGGACAGAGCCTTGGGCAGCATGGTCTAGTGTGAGGAGTCCCTGCCTGTGGAGAGGGGTTGGAACTAAATGATCTTAATGTCCTCTCCAACCCAAACCATTCTATGATTCTATGATTCTGTGATTCTATCCCAATAAGCAGGAAGTCAGGCAAAAATGTCAGAAGGTCTATGTGGATAACCATAGTTGCTTCTAGCAAGACTCAGATCCAGAAAGGAAGCAGAGGCAGGTTACTTGGAATGAATAGGGAGACATGGTCTGAGCATGCAGGGAAAATATTAGGAAAGTCATGGCCCAGCTGGAACTAAGTCTTGCCAGACATGCCAAAAGAAGAAGGCCTTCTGTAAGCACATAGACAACAAAAGGACATCCAGGGAAAATGTGAGCCCACTGCTGCATTAAAGGGCTAAGGTACTTCACCTCAGTCTTTACTAGCAACTAGCTTTCAGGAATCTCAGGATCCTGGAATCTGGGAAAGTATGGAGCAAGGACAATGTACCTTTGGTGGAAGACAATCTGGTCTGTACTGGAGCAGGTCATTCAGACCTGGTCTGAGTGGGGTCTCTATCCTTAGAAATATTCAAAAGCATCCTGGACATGGTCCTGGGCAACTGGCTTTTAGTGGCCCTGCTTGAGAAAGGAGGTTAGACCAACTGACCTTCAGAGGTCCCTCCCAACATCAACTGTTCTATGATTCTACTAAATGCAGTAGCTGCAATTATTATCTTTTCTTCAGAAAATGCCTCACTTGCAAATTAGTAACACTAATTTAATACAAATAGAATGCTTTAGCATCATATTTGCAAGTAACACACAGCTGTAATTTTGTGAGCAGGTATGGTACTTGTGCTCCATATGTGTATTTCTAGCAAGCAGAAATCATGCAATCAAATACAGTATGAGAAAGATTTTATCCATTTATGGCTTTGCTATTTGTACTGAGCTATTTTGAAATTCTAAATTCAAGCTTAATATGTAAGAAATTTTAAATAATTGATAATATACTTAAATAATTAATCTCTGGACATATACTTTTTCACAGAGAATGTGCATCTATTTACATTTCACATTGCTTGAGGAAAGATGGTAGTTGCCTTTGAATTGCTAGAGTAATTATCTGTGGTGACTTGCAGGAAGCTTCACAGAAGCAAATAGCACTAAAAAGTGCCCTCCTGCTGTTTCAGTGAGAGCGAATAGTATGGAGCACCACTGCCAGAAAGAGTTGAAAAGTGTGTATTATGGCATAAGCACTACAGATCCACTTCTCCTCCATTCCATTGATGGAGTAGAATTAGCCAATTGGGGAGTTCATCTGAAAAAGGGAAGCTTCATCTCATCTTCTTCACCCATCCTCAGCTTGGAAATACTTTTTGTTCATAAATACCTTTCATATTCTTCAGGTACTGAAGGTCTGGCTGATGACAAGGAGCTCTTCAGTGGAGATTTACAGCTGTGATGGTGTTTGGATTCCTCTGAGTTCCCTGGGGAGATGTCACTTAGTACTCAGTGTTGTTGCCCAGATGTAAACAAAAACTGGAATTTCACTTTACATGCAGGATGTCTCAATCTTGAAGTCAGATATCTCAGCAGGTAAACTCTGAAATATCAAAGGACAAATAGGTTGGGGGTGTGTCAAGACATGAGGTTGTGTTCGTGATGGGAGGCTTGTTATCACTCACAACTCTTGCCACAGCATAGAGTAAATATTACCTCTTAAAATCCATCCTACACTAATCATTTGTGCAATTACCTGTTTCGCTCAAAGGAATAGAAATGAAAAACTACCAAATTCACTCTAACTGAAGCAAAAAATGATTACAAATTCTGATTTCATTCAATAAAATGAGGAAGTAGAAGATCTGTGCAATCCAGCTTTAAGTCAGAAGACCTTTGTGACTTTGTTGCTTTTTAAATTTCTATTGCTATTTCTATTTCTATTAGTATATATTAATATATTAAATTTCTATTTCTATTATATTTCTATTTCTATTTAAATTTCTATTACATCATCCAATTAACTAACATAACCTGCATGGAAAGTAACATTAAATTCAGAATTAAGATTCTATAGTTCTGGGCATGCAGGTACTAAGTATCCAAATGCTGTGGGTTATTTGTAGCTCCCTAAGCATCTTTTGAGGCAAACAGCACACCAAAATGGTATCCAGAATTTCACCTATGAGATGTGAAAATAGAGCAATATCCTCCATTTTTATTCTGTTGTGTCAATTTATTTCCATAGCTGTTGAACTTAATTGTCTATTTTCTTTACTGTTTACTATTTGCAGAAATAGATGTGAATTAGTTCATACACATAAAAGTGCTTATAGTGCTTACTGTGCCAAGCATGCTTGAATATTTTCCTATTTTACTGATACTTCTCTTCTTTCAAAAGCCCTTATCAGGTATAACTCCACTGAGAAATTATTAAAAATCCCAAGAAAGTATCTCATTTTTTGCAATAGTAAAGCCTGGCAGGATTTAGTCTTTTCTCATCTTTATTTCCTATCAGGGTTCTAAAATATCTTCAGTTGGTATCCGCTATTCTCCCAGGCGTTACAGTGAACTCACATATGTGCTTACATTAGTTATTTTGGAATGTGTTACTTTTAATTTTTGTTTAAATAGTGATTCAACATATGTTAGCAATTACACTCAATGAGATCAGCCAAAAGCACAGCTCCATGCAAAATAAAACTTAAAATTAATCTTAAAAAGAAGTGATAAGAAATTAAATTGTTTCACATATTTGTGTTGCCCTTCCATTGCTGAATGTTGCCTCTATTCTGTAGAGACATCACTCCAGTACTCCCAATGAGTTTCAAAATTAATCCTATCTTACAGAAAGTATTTCTTTTACCACATTTTCCATAATCTGAAGCATCCACTCCTGCATAATGTATATATGCTTGTAATTTACTGTCACTTTAAAGATACAGTAACATAATGTAGAAATTACACTACCAATTGACTTAGCATCAGACATGTTTCAAATAAATATATGATCTGCTGCCTTTTATCATTGTTTTCCATGCAAAGCTGAAGATGACCCCTTAAAAGAATGATCAGCTGCATTTTTCACCTTAAACCAGCTGGATTCCTTACAATGACAGTGACATCTGTATTGAAGGCGTTGAACCTTGACTGTTGACCTGATACAAGGATAATAGATATGCTTTTAATCATCGCTTGTCTTCCCCAGCTGAATGGACTCTAAACAGATGTGTCAATATTATGCTTGAGAAGGACAGAATTGCCTCTTCCTCACTTTGTGGTCTTATACTCCTAAGAAATAGCCACCTGACTTTATTACCCTTTTAGGCAGTAACTATATATTCTTTGCACATGCAAAGCACATTCAAATGTTCTTCTATCAATTAGAACAATTACAGAAGAGACTTGGAAAGCTGCAAAATTCCTGGTAATTGGGAAGGGAGGGGAAACTTCTCTAACTCTGATAGGCGATGGAAGGTAACTTCCATGCCTTTTAGCTGTAAATATTTATGACTCTAAAGAAGAGAGGTGAGAGTGGGGGGATAAGAAGGCTGTCACAGTTTATAAGAGATCTTCTGAAGTTTGAAAACCATAGTCCTCGTTATGTGATGCCCAAGTACTCATGCTCCTGGTGAAAATGATCTTATGATACAACATTAAATTTCTGCAGGGGTCTGTTGGATGCAACTCACAGCAGTCTAGAAACACCCTATAAATCCTGTCATTAAAACCATCTGTGACTTATTTGGATAGCAACTGTGAAGGAGAATTCACCTTTAATATGGATAGAGGAGGAATTGTCAGAATTGCGTACAGGGTCTGTCTACCTAAACTTGCATGAAACTTCTCCACACCCTCTCTTTTCCTTTTTCTATTTCAATGATACTGAAAATTAGGCTGGGAATTAAAAAAAAAAAAAAAAAAGGTGATGCAGGAAAAACTACTTTAAGCACCCTAACCCTTTCTTTGTCTGCCTAAATTTTAGCATATGCCAAAGTAGCTTATTACAAGTGAATTTGCCTGAACGTAGGTGCTAACTGTGAAGGCACGTCCCTATAAAACAAAGAACTTCAAGCTGATATTAGTACCTTTAGATCAAAAATATAGACTTTCTTGTGATCTTCAATTGTGTAGAGCATGGTTCAAATGAGATCAATTTGGGTCAACATGCATTTACAAGCAAATTTAAGGCTGGGTTTTAGAACCTCTAAGACCTACAAATTCCAGCAGACGGTATCTTTTGAAATGGTTTTCTCAGGAGAGTTCAGGTGCATTCTAGTACACTGCGTAGTATCAAATGAAGAACTGCTTTCACGGCTGAGTAGGTAGTTTCTAAAAAGAAAGGCTGCTTTTCTCACAGATCTGATCTGTTTGCGAAACCTGACACTGCTATCAATTTTAGAACAGAGAAAAAACACAAAAGCACATAAACTCAGACATGATAACTGGCAAATCTTAATTCTAATCCAATTCCTGATCAGTAAAACACTTCTGATTTCCAGTTGAACTGAGATTTTTAGGTAAGGCAGAAATTCCCATTTTCCTTGATTATATTGTTTTCTGCTAGAGCCAATCTGGGTGGAAGGGTTCTTTCACTACTCATGCTATTGAGGAACACAGGTTAAAAGTCTATATAGTTGGAGTAGAAATTTCAGTGACAAGTTCTGCCACTTGCAATAGCGAGAGGATGTTCAGAAGGGTCACAGATAAAGCAGGTGATGTAAATCAGCTGTTCTAGCATAACTAGGAGAAAGGTGTGACAGGAGCTCTTCACTCTGCAGTTGTTGCTCTAGGGTGTGTCCAGAACTTCTTCATAAGACACCAGATATGCATATGAAAAGCTTGTCCTGATGCACAATCAGACTGCCCAAGCAAGGGAGGCCTGTCTGGTCTGAAAAGAAGTTGCTGCTGCTGCCAGTATGTGAGAGCTAATAGATGTATTTTGAGCTAACCATGCTAGCAATCAAAAAACCAAAAAGCAACTGTCAATGCTTTGAAGGTGCTTTTTTTAAAAAAAAATTCATTATTGCTCTTTATCTATGGACATAGATAAATTCCTGGGGAAAAAAAAAAACAGAACAGCAGACTCATAGTGAATGTTCTTACAGTGCTTCAGGCACTGTGTAACTATCTCTAAAATAACTTCAGGTTTGTGATTGTAGAAATACTGGTTGGGCTGTGGATGCTCTGTAGTGACTGAAATAGCCAGGCACATTGTCTGGGAAGAACAGATCTGTTGACTGGTGAGGTGAAGGACAGCCCCAAGCAAACTAAAAAGAGAAAAAGTTAAAAAATGCCATCTGGAGACAGAATATCCTATCAGGTAGGTGGAGAGCTACTGAGCTAAAGAAAAGCCCTTGTAAATTTACCCTGCTTGAAAATCTGATTGAATAGCTAAATTTTGCCCTGTTTCCATTTAGACATGCTGAGCAGCTACTGGTTGTAGAGGTCTACAAAAGCCATGTGGATTGTGTTAATTCACCTTTTGTTCTTGGTTTGTGCCTTATGTTGAAACTAAACAGTACTATGCTTTGAAAAAGCTGATTAATCACAACTGTTAAGTAAAATAATATGTGTTGAAAAAAAAATACTCCAAATAGAAAGTGAATAGTAGATTTCAAGGGAGAGCCTGAAAAAACTGAGAGACTAACAAGGATCAAAGATGTAGCTGGGGCAGCATGGTGGGCAGCTAGCACTTTCCAGTGGGACTCAGAGTAAGGTAAGGATGCTTTTTTACAAAAGAAATCAGAATTAATTTTCATTTCTCATGTTTTTAAATCTTTTTCCTTTTTTTTTTTAATTTTTTTTTTAATTTTTGAGTGACGAAAAATGTGTAAATGTGCCATGCTTGGGTTGTTGACTGTGCAATATGCCTAGCCATGTCTCTTCTTAAAACCTGGCAGGGGCTAAATGGGAGAGATTCAGAATATGCCCCAAAGCAAACTGTTATCCCCACCTTGTTGTAGGAAGTTTCTTGTAACTATGAAATCTTTCCTAGAGCAGGAGATGCCACACACAGACAGCTTTGCTGAACCAGTGAGTTTCTAGAACCAGTTTTTCTATTTGTCTTATTCTGGAAACAGACCAGATTTCACCTGTGCCAAGTTGTGAACTCCACCAAAGAGGAGTCCTCTGAAGAAGCTGTGCTTTTTCCCAGGCACATTCTGTGGGCAGAAGAAAAGACCTTCACTGTTTTCACAAGAACTAATGTACGTATGATTTTTGTGTCTGTGTAAATATGTAGAATCCGAACGGTTGCTCTTTCTATGAGACTGAAAATAAGCTCTTCTTGGAGTCTCTTTACAGTTCTTACATAAATAACTTGAAGCCTGTTCACTTAAAGATGAGTTATAGTTATATGCTCTAAATTGCATTTCTGTGTTGATAAAAAGAGTTTGCAGCTCTTGCTGTACACTAGAAAGCTTTTTTTTTAAAAAAATAGATCTAAAATTGTAAATGCTCTGGACTGACTTCATCCCTTTTACCTTTGATTTATTTGGGGAATTAAGTAATGAACTATGAAGCTTTTAGCTAGCTCTAATTTTGCCTCAGGAATGCCTCTGCCCATCATAAATTAGTGTTGTGCATTAGGCGCAAATACAGCTCTATTTCAGCCCATTTTACTGCCATCTTTCACTAGAAAAGAAAATAAGGTTGCGAACTTCTAGTTTTCATTCATTTCTCTTTCAGTCAATTCTGCTTTTCCCGTTGTCCACAATGCTTGCTTTCAAATCAGTGATTGTGTTGATTTATTTACAAACCAGAGTTTACAGTAAGTATCGTAGTAGGGTAATATTACCTGAAGCACACGTACTGAGTGACTGAGTAGGAGTTGTCACAATGGATTATTCAAGACTACTTTCCAAAACCAGCACGTAACACAAAAAGATCAAGACAACTGGTAAGATTATTTATTTCAGGATCCTTATCAGCTATCATCTAGGCTCAAAAGAATGAAATAGGAAAAGTTAGTGACACACCAAAATCACTCTCATCCACAGTGAATTTTAACTGCACAGAATGGCTTCAGGATTAGACAAGCACAAAGGTGATCTCTACAATTTTTCTGTCTAACCTGTATTCTATCTGAGTCTGCCTTTGCAGAAGCTTGAGCAATTTTATTAGGCTGTCTTTGCTTGATAATTGAAGCATCTAAAGTGGATTAGGTCCTTCTGCTTGAGTCCAAATAGTTACACAAATTCCAGAGTTTGCCTAAGCTTCAGATTTTTGTGTATTAGTTTCAGATATTGACAGATTTATATTTCTTCTCAACTAAGGAAGTAAGAGTTCCTTAACCCTTAGCAAAAGTGATTCTCTTCTTAATTAAAAACAAAACAAAACAAAAAAAAGTCTTACGCTTAAGGGATTTTGCTCCTCAGCTGTTTTCTCACTGTTTTTAGCAGCAGATTTATCAAAGAGATAGTGCAGCATGAGCTTGTTTTGTAAACAAACCAACCTTTCTTCTAGCTGTGGCACAGTTATATGAGAGGGATTTTAAACAAAAGTATGTCCAGCAGCTAGATAAGCAAGTGTCTTGCTGAGAAAGATGGAAGACTCATGGTAACTCATCTGCCAGAAAGCAATGGGAAATAAGAGCTGCCATCTTAGAAAATGACAAAGCCATTTCTAGTCCCTGTAGATTAGCACTCTGTCTTTCACTGAACAAATATGCTGTTAGAGGTGTTGACCTGTAAACCAAACACAGAAAAAATGTCACACTAGTGTCAGAGTGGAACTATTAATCTCTGTTTTAAATGTATTATAATTATTAAATTGCTTGTATTACGAGCAAACCTTCCTAGAACTCTTCTCTTAAAGTGATAGACAAAACACTAAAACACAAAATGTTTCTTTTCCAAAGAGCCTGTGAGCTAAACAGATAGAGGTGGCCCAGGAGGATGTTAAGAATCTTGTCCTGGTGCTGATTAGGTCAGTGGCAGTACTAGAAAGAAACCATAAACTTCCCCAGCCCTCAGTCTAGTTACCTAAACGCTTGGCCACATGGGCTGATAAGTGATGACAGAGTCACATGCAAAATAATTTGAAGTATCCTCTCTAATTCCTCTGCATCTTTCTCTTGTACATCTTTCTGCTTCTGACTGACTTTACCACTGCCCTTCTAATAACACTTTTTTTCTCTCTCTCGTTTTCCTTTTAAGCGGCTTATTAAACAGAAGACCAATGTGCAGCTAGTCTGAGAGATTAGCTTGTTTATATAGTGACTTTTTAAGTGATTCCCCTCCTCCTTCTTCCTATATTTTGGTCAAAATATATAGTTTCTATCTGATTATGGCTGGCCTTTGCTCAACCTTTTGTACAGGGCTCAT